>JBBBDQ010000705.1:1440000-1532500 GCA_037127315.1 Ascarosepion bandense | reverse complement strand
TCACCGTTTCCTTCTTCTTCTCCGTCTTCTTCTCCTTCTTCTTCTTCTTCTCCGTCTTCTTCTTCCTCTCCGTCTTCTCCGTCTTCTCCTTCTTCTCCTTCTTCTTCTCCGTCTTCTTCTTCTTCTTCTCCGCCTTCTTCTTTTTCTCCTTCTTCTCCTTCTTCTTCTTCTTCTTCTTCTTCTTCTCCGTCTTCTTCTACTTCTCCGTCTTCTCCTTCTTCTCCGTCTTCTTCTTCTTCTCCGTCTTCTCCTTCTTCTCCGTCTTCTCCTTCTTCTCCATCTACTCCTTCTTCTCCGTCTTCTTCTTCTTCTTCTTCTTCTTCTTCTCCGTCTTCTTCTTCTTCTTCTTCTTCTTCTTCTTCTCCTCTTCTTCTTCTTCTTCTTCTTCTTCTTCTTCCTTCTTCTCCGTCTTCTTCTTCTTCTTCTTCTTCCGTCTTCTCCTTCTTCTTCTTCTTCTCTTCTTCTTCTTCTTCTTCTTCTTCTCCTTCTTCTCCTTCTTCTTCTTCCTTCTTCTCCGTCTTCTCCGTCTTCTCCTTCTTCTCCGTCTTCTCCGTCTTCTTCTTCTTCTCCTTCTTCTCCGTCTTCTTCCTTCTTCTTTTTCCTTTTTCTTCTTCTTCTCCGTCTTCTTCTTCTTCTTCTCCGTCTTCTCCTTCTTCTCCTTCTTCTTCTTCTTCTTCTTCTTCTTCGTCTTCTTCTTCTTCTTCTTCTCCGTCTTCTTCCTTCTTCTCCGTCTTCTTCTTCTCCGTCTTCTTCTTCTTCTTCTTCCGTCTTCTTCTTCTTCCTCCGTTCTTCTTCTTCTTCTTCCTTCTTCTTCTTCTCCGTCTTCTTCTTCTTCTTCTTCTCCGTCTTCTTCTTCTACGTCTTCTTCTTCTTCTTCTCCGTCTTCTTCTCCTTCTTCTTCTTCTTCTTCTTCTTCTTCTTCTTCTTCTTCTTCTTCCGTCTCCTTCTTCTTCTTCTTCTTCTTCTTCTTCTTCTTCTTCTTCTTTCCTCTTCTTCTTCTTCTTCTTCTTCTTCTTCTTCTTCTTCTTCTTCTTCTTCTTCTTCTTCTTCTTCTTCCTCCTTCTTCTTCTTCCTTCTTCTTCTTCTTCTTCTTCTTCTTCTTCTTCTTCTTCTTCTTCTTCTTCTTCCATTGCCCTGAATTCTTCTTTAATATAATCCTTTATTAATCTTTTCACCTAAGACCAGACAAATAGGTCCTTGTTTTATCAGAATAATATTCCAACACACAAATACTTGGTTTCAATGGCTGCAGTTCGTGACTATACCGTTGGACTATTTGATTTTCCTCCCTATTCTCCTGGTTTAATTATTGTCTTTTCAAAAACATGCAAAAGAATTGACTTGGAACAAGTATCGCACAGTTGATGACGTAATAAATTCTATTGATGATTTTTTTTACCAACAGGATGAACATATTTCTTTTAAATATCAGATGCCAGCTTATCTATAAAGAAACAATGCAGTTATTAATAAGAAGAGGTGAAATTAATGCATACAAGATTCCACACTTCTAAGCATCATTCCTTTATTATCAGCCTATGATTATTTCAGCCCTCTCTCGCATCTGGAAAGACACAATGCAGTTATTAATAAAAAGTGTTGAAATTAATGCATGCAAGGTTTCACAGCTCTAGCATCATTGCTTCATAGTCAGCCTATGATTATTTCAGCCCTCTCTTGTATCTGGAAAGACACAATGCAGTTATTAATAAAAAGAGTTGAAATTAATGCATGCAAGGTTTCACGGCTCTAGCATCATTCCTTCATCGTCAGCCTATGATTATTTCAGCCCTCTCCCGTATCCGGAAAGACACAATGCAGTTTTTAATAAGAAGAGTTGAAATTAATGCATGCAAGGTTTCACAGCTCTATCATCATTCCTTCATAGTCAGCCTATGGCTATTTCAGCCCTCTCTCGTATCTGGAAAGACACAGTGCAGTTACTAATAAGAAGTGTTGAAATTAATGAATGCAAGGTTTCACAGCTCGAGCATCATTCCTTCGTAGTCAGCCTATGGCTATTTCAGCCCTCTCTCGTATCTGGAAAGACACAATACAGTTACTAATAAGAAGAGTTGAAATTAATGCATGCAATATTTCACAGCTCTCGCATCATTCTTTCATAGTCAGCCTATGATTATTTCAGCCCTCTATCGTATCTGGAAAGAATAAATGCATTCATTAATAAAAAGCGTTGAAATTAATGCATGCAAGTTTTCACAGCTCTAGCATCATTCCTTCGTAGTCAGCCTATGGCTATTTCAGCCCTCACTCGTATCTGGAAAGACACAGTGCAGTTACTAGTAAGGAGAGTTGAAATTAATTCATGGAAGGTTTCACAGCTCTATCATCATTCCTTCATAGTCAGCCTATGATTATTTCAGCCCTCTCCCGTATCCGGAAAAACACAATACAGTTATTAATAAGAAGAGTTGAAATTAATGCATGCAAGGTTTCACAGTTCTAGCATCATTCCTTCATACTCAGCCTATGATTATTTCAGCCCCTCGCTCACGTAACGGAGATTTTTTTAATGAACACGCAATTTTCAAACCTAGAAGACGTTATAAGGTTTTCATCCATGGTTGTATGACCCTAATAGGTATTTTATTTTATGGTTACACTTCGTCATAATTTATGTTTTTTCATTCCGTAATGCATTTTTGTTTAGGAATAACATAATAGGTAACATTTCTTCCTGGCACAGTCGACATATTTTACCACCGTAGTGAGGCTTGGCTGATTTTATTACACTCCATATTGTCTTCACCTTTTCCATATTTTAATATATATACACTACCGGCCAAAATTATTAGGCCACCCCAGTGTTTAAAAAATGATGTATTTCATACTATTTTTAGTATTTATTGCCAAGGGAATAATTGTAAATGAAAATAGAATGTTTCTTTTGTTAATACTGCACAATCACATGTGCATCACACAGATGTTATCGGTGGAGAGTGACAAAAAAGACTACAAATAAACTTTAAGAAAACTGATTGCATGGTGATCAGCAAAAGATACAACCCAAAATGCCAAATACAGGCGGGGGATAACAGAATCAAACAAATACAAGAATTTAAGTACCTAGGAAGTGTTCTAACAGGAGATGGAAAGTGCGACACGGAGATCCGAAGGCGAATTGGCATGGCAAAGGACGCGTTCCAGAAGATGAGCAAAATACTAACACACAGGAAAATCTCAATAGAAACGAAGAAAAGAGTTCTAGACTGCTACGTGATGTCAGTTCTTCAATACGGCTGTGAATGCTGGACAATATCATCGAAAATGAGGACAAAACTGGAAGCGGCCGAAATGCGGTTCTACAGAAGGATGCTAAGGATATCGTGGACTGAGCATACAAGCAACGACGAGGTGTTAGAAAGAATGGCAACAAAAAGGAAATTGATGTTGAGCATCAGGAAGAGACAACTGAAGTTCCTGGGACATGCAATGAGGAAGGAGAGCCTGGAGAACCTGATACTGACTGGACAGATAGAGCAAACATACTAAGAGCCACAAGGGATAAGGAGACGTGGATGCCATGATCGCCTACGTCCTGAAAGGACAGAGTACATAGAAGAAGAAGAACATGTGCATCAAATTAATTTATAAATATTTAATAATTACCTACACTAGTTGGCATATATCTTCGTCTATGTACCCTATCCTTTCAGGACGTAGGCGATCATGGCTTTCCACGTCTCCCTATCCCTGGTGACTCTTAGTATGTTTTCTCCTGTTACACCATGCAACCCACGTTCTGTCATCCACAAGCTCAAGCCCATAAATCTCGAATGTAAATGTATAGAAACTAGCATGGCCACAAAATAAAGGATCAGTTTATATATTGATTATAATATAGATTTGATCCCCCACTTTATATCCACATTATAATTTCTTATAAAGAGTTGGCATATATCTTCGTCTATGTGCCCTATCCTTTCAGGACGTAGGCGATCATGGCTTTCCACGTCTCCCTATCCCTGCAATTTCATCAGTGAAACAATGAAGAAAATTTATGGCGATTTGGATGATTTCATCTTTGTTCCTTGCCTTGTGAAAATTTTGCAAAGTAATAATAACGAAAGAACCATTCTATTTTCATTTGGAAAATACTAGAAATAGTATGAAATACATAATGTCTTTAATAAAAACTATGCTGGGCTAATAATTATGGCCGGTAGTGTATATATATATATATATCCCATAACAATAAACTTTAGATTTAGTAAATACACAAATTTGAGTATACATCCCTGTTTTTTCAACAGTGCATTGTGGTGCATTGGATATCGGCCCGGAACAAGAAATCGGGGAGCCGAATTCGAATTCCAGCCGAATTCATTGCATTCACTTACGCGCAAATACCCTTGGGAAAGGTATTAATCCGTCTCTTCTTTCCAGTTATAGGTTAAATAACAGGACAAATTAGGTTCTATAGCCTTGTCTGGCAACCAGTCTACCGCAGAAAGCAATGGCAACCTACTGCGGGATAATCTTCTGCCCAGTCAGTCATGTTTCTTTCGAGACATGATCACCTAAGCGTGTTTCACGTATGGCACTTAACTGACTGACTGAATTTAATAGTTGGAATCATGATTAAGGCTTCTGCTGGTCATAAAATGGGGGATCGGTTTTCTATTGTTATGAAGTAATAAACTGATCCCCCACTAATTACTACCTAATAATATAATACATCTCTTATACTTCTAGCTATGAGTCAAGTAACAGGACAGATTGGGTTCTATAGCCTTGGTCGGCAACCAGTCAACCGCAGAAAGCAATGGCAACCTACTGCGGGATAATCTTCTGCCCAGTCAGTCATGTTTCTTTCGAGACATGATCACCTAAGCGTGTTTCACGTATGGCACTTAACTAACTTGACGTCTACCAGCCTAGACAATCAAAAGTCTTTAAAAAAAAATGTCTTTCGGCAAAAGCAAAACCTTCGCTTTGTAGAATCTACCTTCAAGCTAAGTACACTTTAGAGTGAAATATTTCACGATATATTGGGGCACTATTACCTATTTGTTTGAGTGTGTGTGAGTGTAAGTGTGTGTGTGTCATTTGAACAAATGCATCGTCTTCCTTTCTATGGTTCAATTAGACCAAAGAATAGGCATTATATTACGAATTATGATTTTCCTAAATTCGCAGGTGAAATGACAGAAGGCAGACGTCATCAATCGGGTCTAGCGAACAAGAAAACATACTACCCTCCCTATTTGGCCATTATGTGTCTCTTCGTTTTGCGGGCATAATTCAATTTTCTCTTAAAGGTTAATGACGACTTAAGAATATATTTCCATCTTGACACGGTATGATAATCATCCGAGTAGATAGAGTCAAAATGTCATTAATCAGACGGACATTTCCATCGACGTTAACTTGTCACCATGTTTTTCTAATCTGCCCAAACAATTCACTTTACTTGTGGAAAAAAAGAAAGACGTGTCGGGCGATAAGGCTAAAATGGATTGAGCCTCGTTCTCAGTTTCCCTTCTCAGCATGCTTAACGCATTTTAAAGGAGAAGTTAACGCCTAAAACAATGAAAGCAGCCAATAGGAAAACGTGGTGAATCAGCATTACTCATGCCTTACAGCGAGATGCAGACGTCTTTTCTTCTTTTTTTTATTGTCTGTTTTTTCTGTTTCTATCTGTCTGTCTGTAAATACCAGTGTGCGTTTAAAAGTCTCCTTTGCCCTCTGCCACGATGTTTTCATTTTTGTTTTTTTTGTTTTTTTTCTCCGGCAAATTTGATTTCCTTCTCATTTTCTGGGCCAGTTTTGTTTTGCTGTGTTTATTTTTATTTGCTTTTTTTTTTTAATTTGTTGTTTTTTTTGTCTTTTTTTTTCAAAAGTATTTGCATTATTTCTTTCGCCAATTTCTTCCGCCATATTGCATGTTATTTAAACCTTCTTTCTTTCTTTCTTTCTTTCTTTCTTTCTTTCTTTCTTTCTTTCTTATCTACGTTACTTTCTCCCGCCTGCAGATTCTTCGTTGATTTTACATCAATCGTGATTCTTACTATTGTAGACTTTCTTTCTTTCTTTCTTTCTTTTCTTTCTTTCTTGTTCAAGATTTCACTTCTTTCTTTCTTTCTTTCTTTCTTTCTTTCTTTCTTTCTTTCTTACCTCCTTTACTTTCTCCCTCCGGCAACCTCTTCGTTGATTTTACATCAATCGTGATTCTTACTATTGTAGACTTTCTTTCTTTCTTTCTTTCTTTCTTTCTTTCTTTCTTTCTTTCTTTCTTTCTTTCTTTCTTGTTCAAGATTTCACTTCTTGCTTTCTTTATTTCTTGTTAATCATTTCACTTTCTTTCTTTCTTTCTTTCTTTCTTTCTTTCTTCTCTTTCTTTCTTGTTCAAGATTTCACTTCTTTCTTTCTTTCTTTCTTTCTTTCTTTCTTTCTTTCTTACCTCCGTTACTTTCTTCCTCCGGCAACCTCTTCGTTGATTTTACATCAATCGTGATTCTTACTATTGTAGACTTTTTCTTTCTTTCTTTCTTTCTTTCTTTCTTTCTTTCTTTCTAAGCGAATATATCTATATCTATTTCTATTGATGTGGACCCAAAGTGGGGGCCACGGAAAGCAAACACGGAACACAGGTTAAAGGTAAAGAAAGAAATATTAAACACAAAGATTACAAAGAATAGTGTAAGAGTAAGCGGAACTTACGATCCAGTGGTGTCCAATATTGGTAGTCGTACGCGGCTGCGACCCTACTGGTAATACTACAATATTTAGTCGGCCTTCCAACTTAAGGCAACATGTGACACAAGGTCTTTTTATTGTGGGTCTTCCGGGTCATATAGCCCGACCAATAATATCTGTCTGTTATTCCCCAGTCGTGACACTACCCTTCGGCGGAATTACGACTGGGTAGGTATCGGTCTCACAACAGCTATATATACAAAAGTGGATGTCAAAAATTATTTGGATATTATTTATGTTTTATTTTATATCGGAGAACAATAACATACTTTTGGAAATCGGAAAATATTTGGTTACTCCTTCGTTAATACGTTATAGCGAGTAGGGGTTTAATACGTTATAGCGAGTAGGGGGTTTTGTTAATATAAACCAATACAAAAACAAAAATATACAATTAATATTTATATTATTTACATTTTCTATATATAGCGGCATAAATTTATAATTAATATCCATATATACACACACACACACACACATATATATATATATATATATATATAGTAATTCTGAGTGTTTATTTCTTAGTTAGTTACTTAGGTCGTCCGTCCGTCACGCCACTGAAAAAAGATCACACACTTACTCCCTATACGAGCTTTTCCTTCCCCTTTATCTTTTTAAACGTTACTCTCCTCATCCTTTCTCTCACGGAAGGGTAGAAAAGAGGGAGAGAGTAGGAGGAGAGAGCCTATAGCATTACCTTATCAGTAGCAGCTTAATCTGGTGGTAGTAGCAGTAATTGTGTGTGTGAGTATATGTGTGTGTACTATACAATATAGTATAAATACGTAGGTTTGTTGTCGTATCCCGCGACCTAATAACAAAATTTCTGGCCTTTACAACCTTGGCCATTACTCAGTTGGTCTTTTCTGTTTACAATAGACACAGGAACCATGATTTTTCAGTAATAAAAGAAAACATTACAGTAAAGTTGCTAAAGTGGACATTATTTTTATAGATATTTTAATAAAATTACACTCTGTGTTCGTTATTTTATTATTCAATACATTTATGTTTGAGGACGTTACTATCATTTGTAGGATGACAAAGTAAAATTTTTCCAGGAAATTATAATTATCCTTCAGTGGAAATTCCACCGGTTCCGCTAGTATATATATATATATATATAATAGTTTTTTATTGAGTTTTTGCGTTTTGTAAGAATTAGAGAATGTAAAAACTCACCAAAATTTTTATTGTCCTGGGTGATTTTGGCTAATTCAGTCAGTTAAGTGCCATACGTGATACACGCTTGGGCGGTCATGTCTCGAAAGAGACATGACTGACTGGGCAGAAGATTATCCCGCAGTAGGTTGCCATTGCTTTCTGCGGTAGACTGGTTGCCGACCAAGGCTATAGAACCCAATCTGTCCTGCTATTTAACCCATAACTGGAAGGAAGAGACGGATTAATACATTTCCCAAGGGTATTTGCGCGTAAGTGAATACAATGGATTCAACTGGAATTCGAACACGGCTCTCCGGTTTCTCGTTCCGAGCCGATATCCACTGTACCACAACGCACATCCTAATTTGGCTAATTATATGGCCAGTTTCAAGGGTCCTTTTTTTCATTGGTATAGCTATTTTCCAATATGTTGACCATTACATATTAGTTCAACTCTCTGTCCTTTTAAAGAAGAGTGTTCATTTTAAAGAAGAGTGTTCATTTCCAACAGTCGGGTCACCCGCTCAGCTGGAACTTACATGAACATAATCTCTATTTTTAGAAAACCTTCAAAGTGCCAAATCTACTACTAAACGATGTATGTTAATGGCAAGATAAACCGTTAGGAGGCTGTACATAGTCATCCGCAGACAGATCTGTTTCGCTTTATCACAGCTCTTCATTGCTTTTTAACCAGGATTGAAACCCGACCAAATTGGCGTCAGTCGGCGATTCTACCTCTGAGCTATGGGCGCTCGGTAGAATGAGGCAGACTTTTAGCGTGTGATATACCATGTAACCATACGCCAGTAGCTGAGAGTGTTCTAATCCAGTGCTGAATGAACGATGCGTAGATGCCAGAGTAGCTATTGTTTATTAAAGTCTACCATTCTTCCAGAGTGCTCAATGAGGGTGTGAGAGCGTAAATAGTCATCAGCAGACAGATCCGTTTTGCTGTATCATCGGTACGGTTAGACATTCGATTGCTTTTTACCCAAGATGAAACCCGACCGAATTGGCGTCAGTCGGCGATTCTGCCTTGAGCTATGGGCGCTCGGTAGAAGGAGAACGACTTTTAGCATGTGATATACTATGTAACCATACGCTAGTAGCTAAGAGTGTTCTAATTCATTACTGAATGAAGGATGCGTAGATGCTAGAGTAGCTACTGTTTTTTCAAAGCCTACCACTCTTTCAGAGTGCTCAGTCAGGGTGTGAGAGCTTAAATAGTCATCCACAGACAGATCTGTTTCGCTGTATCACAGCTCATCAGTACGGATAGACATTATATATATATATATATATATATATATGTGCACACACACACACACACACACACACACACACACACACACACACACACACACACACACACACACACACACATATATATGTATCTTTTTAAATATTTCATTGCTTTCTCCAAAATTTCATATTTCTTTCTATATCTCTCCTTCTTCTTCTTTCTCTCTCTGTCTCTTCTTTCTCTCTCTGTCTCTTCTTTCTCTCTCATCTTTCTGTTCTCTCTTCTTTCTCTTCTTCCACCTTCTTTTTTCTCCATCATCTCTCTCTCTCTCTTCTCTTCCTCGTCTCTCTTTCTCTCTCCTCTTTCTGAATCTTTCTTTCTACCTTTTCACTCTCTCTCTCTCTTCCGCCCTTCTTTCATTTTCTTGAATTTTTCTTTTATCTTTTTATTTTTTCAATCAGATCACCCCGAGCAAGGCGGTAACGCCACTGATGCGCAGGGGGCGAGAAAAAGAGTGAAAAGATTGGAAAAGAGAAAGCCGGAAACCACATTCTAAACAGGGAACAAGGGATGAGCCTCTTCACCTGTTCAATGGACGTGGGTGGAGTGTTAACCGGACGATAGTTTAGTCTATCTACTGCAATTACGTCTATTGATTGAATTCTTCATTTCTTGCCCATCTAACTCTCTTTTCTCTCATTCCGAACATTTAAATTACTTTCTATCCCTCCCCCCTTTCTTTTCATCTTTCCCCCACCTTCCCACGCTCTCTCCTTTACCATTTCAATCATTTTCTCTATTTCCAATAACAATGTTTCTTTCCAACATTTTAGCTTGTCGAACCTTCCTCTCAGCCTGCCAAATCCCAGCGCCTCTTACCGTGTCTCCCCAACAAATCTCCTATTTACGCCATCACAAATACTTACTACAACCATTACAACCTATTTTATACTCTGTTGAATTTTTGGCCATTGACGACTAAAAGGCCTTGTTTACAAGACACGTGTGTCCTCCTTTTAAGTTCTATCTGATTCAAAACATCCAGTCAGCCGTGTGATGTGTTTAGTCTTGTCTTTTCTATGTTTAGCTGCTCACCTGGAGAAGAGAGAGATAAACATATGTTTATATGCTTCCTTTGAAGCCTTTCCCCTGTTCTTGACTTCTTCCTTTTGTTAAAAAAATTGCTTCGCAGATAAGGTACCCGGGGTAGACTAGACATTAAGAATAGGACACTCGCTCATAGTAATTATCTATACACAGCCCTTTTTGGCTTCACACGCACACACACACACACGCGCACACACATCCATAATATATATATATATATATATATATATATATATATATATATACCAGCAGTATAGCCCGGCGTTGCTCGGATGTAATAAAAGCTTTAAACTTAATCCATGGTCCTGGAGCTCAGACTCAGCCTAAAGAATATTTGTGTGAAGTTTGGTGAGAATCGGATAAAAATTGTGGATATGTACAAAGGACATACAGACAGATAAACAGACACACACACAAATATCTTGGCTTATATATATATATAGGAAAGAATATTAAAACGTTTCGAGTTTGAAAATGTGTTTTTTTGACAGTATTTGTTTATTTCTACTATTATATTTTATATTTCAGACCGCCCTCGGTCCTTCATCAGAAACAAATGATTTTAAAATTTGAATTAGTAACGTATTTCGTGAGATTTCGCGAGAGCGTCAATGAAAAGTTTGTTTACATCACGTGACGCGTTTGTTTACATCACGTGACGCGTTTGTGGAGAGAGTTTTTGTTTTTACATCAAGTGACGTTGAAAGCGACAGATTTTTTGAAAATTATGTTTGTAAACGTAAACCTATCTTTAATCATGCTTGTAAATTTGTTTTAGATAAACAATTTTTTTAATTGTATCTAAAAAAGTTTAAAAAATATTTTTAAATGTATCTAACAAAGTTTAGTTATTGAAGTATTTGTAAAGATTCAAAGCACCTAAGTCCCTATTTAACCCTAGCTTGTGTGTATTTAATTTTAAAATCCAGTATTTTTCTTTCTTTCTGCGTGTGTATGTAGATCTAAAATTGGAGTCTATTAGTAAACATTTGCAATTTTCTAAGGTGTGACCCGTTTGTTTGAAATGTGCTTCTACTGGGGAATATTGATTATTTTGGCGTATATTAAGTTTGTGATTATTGAAGGGAAATCTAAAGCTATTACCGGATTCGCCAATATATCCACTATTGGGACATATTGAACAGAAGAGGAAGTATATAATGTTTTCGCTGTCACAAGTGAGGCGTGATGGGTGCAAGTTGATTTTGGTGTGGGGTACAGAGAATACTGTGTCGTTTACCAAATGTTTACAAATTAGGCACCTGGGTTTCTGACATTTTAAATTCCCTGATAGGGTTGTGTTTTTTAGATATTTGTTAGAAGTGAGGATAGTTGATGGGTTGGGTGTTTGTTTCATTGCATTTATGGGTGGTTTATCGAAAATGTCTTTGATTTTTTTGTTTGATTGGAGGTTCTTGTAATCATTTTTTTAAATTTTTGATAAGTGTGTGTGAATGTTGATTGTGGTTAAAAATCATGGGGATTCGGTTGTTGTTTTTTCTTTTCTTGTATGTGAGAAGTGTGTTACGATCTATGTGGATGGTTTTATTTAGTGCTTCTTTTATTATTTTTATTGGGTATTTACATTTTAGAAGTTGCTTTGTTAGGTTGTTAATGTTGTATAGAAAATCTGGATGGTCTGATCATATGCGTTTGATTCTTAGAAACAGCTCATTTCTAAGAATCAAACGCGTATGCTCAGACCAACCAGATTTTCTAAACAACATTAATAACCTAACAAAGCAATTTTTTCGATTATCGATATTTTCGATTATCGATTTTCCATATTTATCGGGGGTACTTCCACACAAATCCTAGCTAAGAACACTGGCAGACGCTTATAGTACAAATGTGTAAGTTTTCAAGAAAATCGGTTCAGCCGTTCGGCGTCTATAGGTACACACAGACAAAGACACAGACATTTATAAATAAGTTTATATATATATATATATATATATATAGAGAGAGAGAGAGAGAGAGAGAAATTTCTGGGATTTATGCATTACTCCTCAGTAATGAATTCAGTTCTTTCGGTGATTGGCGTGTGTATGCACAGCTTATATATAACAGACTAAAATTTTCTTTCTCTAATTTCATGGGCTAGGGTTAGGGTTAGGGTTAGGGTTAACAACTCCGACTAACATCCGTTGAGTCTTGATCCCGGCCAGAAGGAAGTAGATGTCTAGACATACTGATGAGCTGTGATACAGCGAAACAGTCTTGGAAGTGGATGACGAATATATATATATATATATATATATATATATGCATATATATACAGTACTGTTCAAAGTATTAGGACAAGAACTATTTTATCTTTTATGAGGCATCAAAATAATTGCGACAATTTACCAATCGCACCTAGTATATATACAGTACTGTGCAAAAGTATTAGGACAAGAACTATTTCATCTTTTATGAAGCATCAAAATAATTGCGACAATTTACCAATCGCACCTAGTATATATACAGTACTGTGCAAAAGTATTAGGACAAGAACTATTTTATCTTTTATGAGGCATCAAAATAATTGCGACAATTTACCAATCGCACCTAGTATATATACAGTACTGTGCAAAAGTATTAGGACAAGAACTATTTTATCTTTTATGAGGCATATTGACAGAAAATAAACAATTGAATTAAGTCAATTTATATGATTTACTCAACAAATGCTTTAACAAGAAAAAATACTTGTTATAAAATAAATTTCATATTTAGTATAATAGCCTTTTGCTTTGATCACATCCTTCATTCTGTCAGGCATTGACATCACAAGCTTCTTCAATATATCTAATGGTATCTCCTGCCAAGCAGCTTGTATTTGTTCCCAAAGTGTGTCTTGCGAAGTAACATTTAGATTTATCAATTCAAGACGTGGGAATAAGAAAAAAGCCAGTCATATCCAAGGATAATAGAATAATGAGTAGTTTCAAAATAACTTATTTGATAGAAAATAGGAAAAATTAAATATAACTTCTTTTTAATACATTTCTTTTACATCTAGTTTTAAATAATCAATATTTATTAGCAATTTACTTGGCTTTTTAACCTGTATTTGAATTTCAGTGAGGCTTTTAGGAAAATCATCCCTGCCCTTATACTTTTACATGTTACCGCTAGTGCGCGAAAGGACAGAGATGATTTTAAACTTTATTTTGAAGCCTCATAAAATATAAAATAGTTTTTGTCCTAATACTTTTGCACAGTACTGTTTATATATATATTATCTATCATGATCAACAGTCTGAACAACAACAGGACGTTCAAACACTTGTGACTTCACGGCAGCACAACAATTGGAGCCGTCTACCCAATTTCACGCACAAGGTTTAGGTCAAACCCTGGTATGGTTTTCAGGCACTTTCTAAAGATACCATACGCTGGGACTGCCTCCTCTAGATTGACAACAACAAGCAGTCATTTTCCAGAAAAGTCGACCATGGTGAGTATCGGACCCGGGCTTTATGATTAAAAACGAACGTTCTATACAGTCTGCTATATATATATATATATATATATATATATATATATATATATAGTGATGATCCACGTATACTGTCTTAATATTATGTATAGGAAAAACTACTAAAGATTTGTACCCACAGAATAAATTAATTACTTTAAACAAGATAGACGTCATTATAATTATCCCAACCCGAGAAACCTTTCGGCCAACACCCTTCAAGGGCTTACATTGGCTTTATTACAAATGGTTAATGAAATGGGGGCAAGATGGGGTTGTATGTTTATCCCCACCCTTACGTTTTAATATTTACTGATTAAAGTTTATTTTTAAACGAATTCCATATATATATATATATATATATATATATATATATATGAAGACAGTTATGCTTTTATTTATTTTTTTAATTAATTAATTTATTTTTAATCCTATCGTCCCAAGCAAAGCAGACTACTGCCACTGGTGCGCAGAGGGTTACATAGGAGAAAAGTTATGAGAAAGACTGACAGGTTATAGGGAGTGTCAGGAAGTGGGTAAGAGAAGGATGAGAATACTGATGAGAGTGGAGTGGACGGAGAAAGGAGCATGAGAGAAAGTTATGAGAAAGAGTGACAGGTTATAGGGAGTGTCAGGAAGTGGGTAAGAGAAGGATGAGAATACTGATGAGAGTAGAGTGGACGGAGAAAGGAGCATGAGAGAAAGTTATGAGAAAGAGTGACAGGTTATAGGGGGTGTCAGGAAGTGGGTAAGAGAAGGATGAGAATACTGATGAGTGGAGTGGACGGAGAAAGGAGCATGAGAGAGAGAGGGGATGCAGGTTAGTGAGATAGGAGATGACTATTGATTTTACATTTAAATTCTTGAAGATTGTAGCTGTCGGGGAAGCAAGTAAACGGAAGGGAATCCCACAGGCGGGAAGTGCGAGAAAAGAAGCGGATGGAGTAGAATTTGCGTTTACAATTTATTTGTTTCACAGTAAATGGGTGGGACTTAGTTGCTAATTTTGTGGCTCGAGTAAATTCATACACAGTGGGCACCAGAGAGATTGCATCGAAACAGAAGCCTTTAAAGTATTTGTAAAAGAGACACAGGGAAGCCACATATCTTCCGGTGAGAAAGTGACTGTATCCGAGCTGCCAAGTCGGGATCGATCACGTTACAGATTCTCCGTTAAATTGTGTCAAGGACCCGTAGGTGGATAGCAGGAGCACCCGACCATATTGTGTATCTAAACTTATTTATAAATGGAACTTTGTGTGTGTGTGTGTGTCTGTGTGTGTGTGTGTGTGTGTGTGTGTGTGTGTGTGTGTGTGTGTGTGTGTGTCCCTGTTAACTATAGACTCCGAAACGGCTGAACCGTTTTTCTTGAAAATTTACACAGTTGTACTATAAGCGTTTGCTAATGTTCTAAGTTAGGTTTTGTGTCGAGGTACACCCGATAAATATCGAAAATTGATAATCGAAAAAATCGGGTTATAGAAGAAGTTGTCCGATTTTAATCAAATTTGATACACTCATAGACAAAGACATAAGAAACGATATTCAGAAGGTTGCAGTTCTTACAATAGTGCAGAAAATCGATAATATATATAAAAGGCAAGATGTTTGTGTGTGTGTCTGTTTATCTGCCTGTATGTCTGTATTATTTTCAGCCATGTTATTTTAGTTTTTGCTTCGGGTTTGTCTCTAAGTAGGTATAATTGTAGTTCTTAGTCTCAGCCATGATAGCATTTACTCAGAGGACTTATTTAGCCTTCAAAATTCAGTTTGCGACGAAAAAAACTTATTTGATATCGATACCAGGAAATCAAAATTTCACTTACATCCATTCATTTTCCTTTGAGTCTATGGTTTCGCTTTAACTGGAAACCACTATTGCTTCTTAGGCTTTCGTGCCAACGTCCAAAGAGTCTGAGCTCCAGGACCATGGATTGCCAGTTATTAAAACTTTTGTCGCGTGTTCACTTTTAATTTACATTAGTTTTTGCAGTGTTGTCGAGTATTGAAGAATAACTATCGTTTCTGTAATAATAAAGATCGTTGTTTATATAGATATATATATATTGCATTATAAAAATTCAAACTTTTTAAAATCGGATGGCCATTCCAACAAGTAAATTATTTAACACCAGTCTTATCAGCGAGACCAAAGCGTTAGGGAAAAATTAATTTTTTTTGTGTTTCTGTGTGTAAAAAACGAAAGTAAGGGTAGTGAAAAAGAAATAAGAAAAAGTGGCAGATCTTTCCTGTCGGAACTTGTAAGTTAGGCACTTTGGTGACAGAAGCGAAAAGACATACAATAAAATAATTTAAAAATAAAAAAAATGTTTAAGCAAGAAATAGGTTAGACGAAATAAAGGCCTCACAAAGACACTGTCAAAGTGTCACGAATTATGTTCACATTAAAATAACCTGGTTAAATAACTTAAGTTAAAATTTAACCGAGAATGGAAATAGATCTAATAACCAGAAACCATTATATAATTTAATGAAATTATATGGCTGATAAGAAGAAATAAAACAACTGTTTTCGGAAATTTTAATTTTAAATCAATTGTTAGGAAACTAAATTGAATTTAAATCTATGACGTCATTAATACCAAAACAGGTTAAATATCACTTAAGTTAAAAAATAAAACATAGACCTCAAAAGAAAAGAGATTTAAGAACTGTGAGTTATAATATAATCTAATTATATGCCTAATAAAAAAAATAAAACAACTATTTTAATGAACTTAAATTTTAGATTAATTATCAGGAAATTAAATTTAAATCTATGACAGCATTAATACCAAAATAAACGATATATCTAGGAAGAAGATAGATTTAAGAAAGGAAATTTATTATATAGGATAATATAATTATATGCTTAGTAAGAAAAAAGTTACAACTATTTAAAGGATTTTTAATTTGAGATTGATTATTAGTACGTTTGTATTGAAATTAAATTTATGACGACTTCGTTTAAAAACTCTTTTCTAAAGTTCAAAAACAAATTTTGCTTACAATATCTTAATATTTTAAATTTTTCAACTAAACACAGATTGCATCTGTCGTAATATATATATATATATATATATATATCAGCATGCAGTGTGGGTATAGAAGAATCCAAAGGAGTATCCTGTACATACAGTGGTAGAATATCTCTCTAAGAGAGCTCTAAATATATATGTATGTAAGTACAAATAGAGCAAATATGAGAAAAATTAAGGCTGACACGTTATTTCATGGTAAATCGGAAGTATGTGCCTATTTTACGCGAACCATCATCAGCTTCCGTCTTTATTGTAGAAAGTATTCTACCACTGTATGTACAGGATGCTCCTTTGGATTCTTCTATACCCACACTGCATGCTGATATATATATATATATATATATATATATATATATATATTGAATTGAAATTCAAATTAGAACTTTTTCGGGAAACCACTGCCCAGCATAGGTAATGATGTTATTTTTTATTTATATATTTTTTAATCTTGTGTTTTTAACCTCAGACGTTGTTGACAACTTCCTTGTTTTAATCGCCGACGATTTTTTCTGAAGAGGTGTCAGCCGAAAGGCGTCTTAAATCTCCCTCTTATAATATTTCTTTATTTTCTTTTTTTCAATTGACATACCTTTGTATCTTTCGTAATAAGAAGATGATCTTTTTAAAAATAAATGTAAATTAGTGTGGTAGTAAAAATAATTGGTTTATATATATATATATATATATATATATATATATATATATATTACCGTGGGCCGAATACGTGAGTATCAACGAAGATTTGGAAAAAAAGGAAACATAAAAAAAAAAAATACTGATACTTCATATCAGGATACAGTTTGAATTTCTAAGGAATATAATGAGGAAGAAAGGCTTGGAAAATTTAATACTCACAGGATAGAGAGCCAGAGGATTATGGGTTAAATAGCAGGACAGATTGGGTTCTATAGCCTTGGTCGGCAACCAGTCTACCGCAGAAAGCAATGGCAACCTACTGCGGGATAATCTTGTGCCCAGTCAGTCATGTCTCTTTCGAGACATGATCGCCCAAGCGTGTATCACGTATGGCACTTGACTGACTGAACCATATTACTATTATTAAGCACACTAATAAAAACAATTTTAGATTGTAATTTAATTTTTAAATGTTATTTCATGATCATAAAGACAAAAGACACACCAACCTCTACGTGTGTTAATACTTAAAAGTGATTATTTTAATACGATTCTGAGTGGAAACAAAGACATTTTGTTTTCACCTGGATAGACAAATATGAAATCATGCATACTAACGTGAATGTATACATGTATACATATATATATATATATATATATATGTGTGTGTGTGTGTGTGTGTGTGTGTGTGTGTAAATCGCCTGTTGCGTGTACTGGTACTATTTTTTGTTGTTTGCGCTAGCCCCATCGAATTGTGCCCTACCCTTCCAGATCCTCTCTTTCTCCAACTGGTATTTTACTGATCAGCAGCTGTCGACGAGAAAAGACAGAAGGCACGCCATCCTAACTTTTCTTTCTGTTTTCAAATTGCTTTCATCCGATACACCGACCCTCCCACCCACTACTCCGTGACTTGTATCCGTCTTAGCCACACCCACCGTGACCGACTATTAGTACTGATGGTTGAATCAGATACCAACGCATGTGTCCAAAACAAGCAAAACGAATCGACACGTAGAAATAGGTAAAAAAAGAATCACTAATCTGAAAGCTTCAGTTGAAAACCGACTCAAACAATATTGCTTTTTATAAAAATAACGACGTTGATAAAAATATAAATTTTTGGCCCAAAATTATTTCACACTTATAAAATTTCTTTTAATACCCTTTTCTTTTCCTTTCGTCTTCATATTCTTTGGATGTGCGTTGTGGTGCAGTGGTTATCGACTCGGAACAACAAATCAGGGAGCCGAGTTCGAATTCCAGTTGAATTCCTTGCATTCACTTACGCACTGGGAAAGGTATTAACCCGTCTCTTCTCTCCAGTTATGGGTTAAATAATAAAACAGACTGGGTTCTATGAACAGTTTATTGCAGAAAACAATAGTAACCTACTGCCGGATAATCTTCTGCCCAGTCAGTCATGTCCCGAAAGAGACATGATCACCCAAAGCGTGTATCACTTATGGCACTTAACTGACTGACTGAATATAATAGTTGGCATCATGATTAAGGCTTCTGCTAGTCATAAAGTGGGGGATCGGTTTTCTATTATTATGAAGTGATAAATTGATCCCCCACTAATTAATACATAATGATATAATACATCTCTTCTCCCTTTAGCTACGAGTCAAATAACAGGACAGATTGGGTTCTATAGCCTTGCCTGGTAACCAGTCTATTGCAGAAAGCAACGGCAACGTACTGCTGGAATCTCTTCTGTCCAGTCAGTAATGTCTCTTTCGAGACATGATCGCCCAAGTGTGATTCACGTATGGCATCTAACTGACTGACTAAATATAATAGTTGAAATCATGATTCAGGCTTCTTGTGGTCATAAAGTGGGGGATCGTTTTTTCTATTGTTAGGAAATAATAAACTGAACCCCCACTAATTACTACATAATACATATCTTCTCCTTGTAGCTATGAGTCAAATAACAGGACAGGTTGGGTTCTATAGCCTTGCCTGGCAACCAGTCTACTGCAGAAAACAATAGTAACCTACTGCCGGATAATCTTCTGCCCAGTCAGTAATGTCAGACATGATCGCTCCAAACATGTATCACGTATGGCACTTAACTGATTTATATATATCCTTCATTCAGCAATGAATTAGAATACTCTCTGCTATTGGGCGTGTATAATGATAATATACACGCTAAAAAGTCTGCCTCCTTCTACCGAGCGCCCATAGCTCAAAGGTAGAATCGCCGACTGCCGCCAATTCGGTCGGGTTTCAATCCTTGGTAAAAAGCAATTGACTGTCTAAATGTACTGATGAGCTGTGATACAGGGAAACAGATCTGCCTGCGTGTAAAAAAAAAAAAAAAGAATTTTGAAGCTAAATAAGTCCTCTGAGTAAATGGTATCATGGCTGAGACTAAGAACTACAATTATACCTACTTAGAGCCAAACCCGAAGCAAAAACTAAAATAAAAGGGCTGAAAAAATACAGACATTCAGGCAGATAAACAGACACACACACACACACACACAAACATCTTGCCTTTTATAGATAGATATTATCGATTTTTTGCACTATTGTAAGAACTGCAACTTTGAAACTTCTGAATATCGTTTCTTATGTCTTTGTCTATGAGTGTATCAAATTTGATTAAAATCGTACCGCACCTTCTATAATCCGAGTTTTTCGATTATCGATTTTCGATATTTATCGGGGGTACCTCGACACAAAACCTAGCTAAGAACACTCGCAGACGCTTATAGTACAACTGTGTAAATCTTAAAGAAAATCGGCTCAGGTAGCGGACACACACACACAAACACACACACACAGACAAGGTTCCATTCATAAATAAGTTTAGATAGATATATATAGTCATTCGCAGTCTGTGCGTGCGTGCGTGCGTGTGTGTGTGTGTGTGTGTGTGTGTGTGTGTGTGTGTGTGTGTGTGTGTGTGTGTGTGCGCACGCGCGTTAAACAATTAAAATTAAAAATCCATTGCGATACCGACATTTCTATGTTTCAAGATTTCCATCTCGTCATCAGGCAATGTTGGATGTGAGTTATGAAAAAGGGGTAATAAAAATGAAAATTAGGTTAAAATTAGGTTAAAATTAGGCTGACACACTGACCGTTAAAGATAAAGAAAGAAAGCATGTATTTCCTCAAAATATAAACTATTTGCCAAATTTCAAAAGTGGATTTCTATTCTGATTGGTTATAATTCTTGGTTATAATCTATAGAAATGTTAAGTCTCCTCACGTCCCTAAAGAACAATCGTGTTGTTTCTTGTATTTAAATATAAATCATTTTCACACACCTATCATTGCCTAACATTCAGCAATCTCAAAACACAGAAATTTCCGTGTCGCAGTCTATTTGTAAATTTAATTATATAATTATATTGAGCTCTACAATATTTATTGCATTAAGCACTTTAAAAAAAAAAAAATTAAATGCCAGAGAACTCAAAATTGTAAAACCTTGGGTTCTCTTTACTTATGCAGGAAAGCAGGAAGCAGAAAGGCAGTAGTTAAACAGTTTAGAGAGGACAGGGGAAAGTTCAGGAGCACACCTCTTAAGGACTATGACCTATCACCATATATATTTCATTTTTTTATTTCGCTACCTTGGTTTCTACCATGAGTGATGTCTTCAGGCTATTTTTAATAGCTTTTACCAGTTATTAAAAATCGTTTGAAGACACCACTCATGGTAGAAACCAAGGTAGCAAAATAACACGTTCAAAAATGAAATATATATATATATATATATATATATATGTGTGTGTGTGTGTGTGTGTGTGTGTGTGTGTGTGTGTGTGTGTGTGTGTGGTAAAAATAAATTTAAATTTGAATGGTATTATTACTGGTAAATATCAGAGACAAAACGTATAAAATTGGACGCTGATGTCAACAACAGGAGACGACTTTAGGCCTGAAGTTTGCATTTTAATAATGAAACAGACTGTCGCCGTTTGGTGTTGATCACATTTTATAAATGCATACATTTATAATATGTGCGTGTGCGCGCACGTGGGTGTGTGTGTGTGTGTGTGTGTGTCGTCTGTCTGTGTGTTTATAAAGAATTGATATATATACACTATCGGCCATAATTATTCGGCAGCTCCAGTTTAAAATTTAAAAATGATGTATTTCATACTATTTTTATGATTTATTGCCAATTGGATAATTCTAAATGAAAATAGAATGGTTCTTTTGTTATTATTACCTTGCAAAATGTTACAAGGTAGTCAGGAAGTCTTTGCTTCGGCCAGCCAATAAGAAGAGACTAGCATGGAGAAGAGAGCACAAAAACTGGACACCAGACCAGTTCATTTGATGCACATGTTTTTGCGTAGAATTAACAAAAGAACCATTCTTATAAATATTAAAAATAGAATGAAATACATCATTTCTTTTAAAAAACGAGGGTGACCTAATAATCATGGCCGGTAGTGTACATATGATATATGTGAAAATTTTTCTAAAAAGTAAACAATTAAACAAAAACAGTGCGTCTACACAAATACGGGCATCCATCAAAATAATCCTAAGCGCTATATATATATATATATATATATATATATATATATATATATATATATATATATACAGTACTGTGCAAAAGTATTAAGATAAGAACTATTTTATCTTTTATGAGGCATACTGACAGATAAAAAACAATTAGATTAAAGTAATTTTATTTGATTTACTCAACAAATGCTTCAACAAGAAAAAATACTTGTTACAAAATAAATTTAATATTTAGTATAATAGCCTTTTGCTTTGATCACAGCCTTCATTCTGTCAGGCATTGAAATCAAAAGCTTCTTCAATGTATCTAATGGTATCTCCTGCCAAGCAGCTTGTATTTGTTCCCAAAGTGTCTCTTGCGAAGTAACATTTAGATTTATCAATTCGAGAGGGGGGAATAAGAAAAAAAGTCAGTCATATCCAAGGATAATAGAATAATGAGTAGTTTCAAAATAACTTATTTAATAGAAAATAGGAAAAATTAAATATAACTTCTTTTTAATACATTTTTTTTACACCTAGTTTTAAATAATCAATATTTATTAGCAATTTACTTGGCTTTTCACCCTGTATTTGAATTTCAGTGAGGATTTTCAGAAAATCACCCCTGTTCTAATACTTTTGCACACTACAGGTAGTGTGCAAAAGTGTTAGGACAGGGGTGATTTTAAACTTTATTTTGATGCCTCATAAAAAATAAAATAGTTCTTTTCCTAATACTTTTGCACGGTACTGTATATATACTAGGTGCGATTGGTAAATTGTCGCAATTATTTTGATGCCCCATAAAAAATAAAATAGTTCTTGTCCTAATAATTTTGCACAGTACTGTATATATATATATACGTTTGTATTAATATGTGTGCGTGTGTGAGACATGTCTTTTACTTATATAGGTCAGCTCTCGAATTATTATCTGTTTGCACGACTCCTTGTGTTTCTTTGTTTCATTTAATGACAAAAGGTGGTCTTGTGTCTGATTTTGTGACTACTTCCCACCTGTTAATATATTTTTTGGCGCCCAAACCGTAAAAACATTTCACACCTGCCTGAAATATCTAATATCAATCCAGCTATTGTTAGCAACACCTTCAAATGCCACCGACATCAGTTGATTATCATTTTCATTATTTTATATATTGGGTTATTTGTACTCCCTACGTACCTGTGGGATGTGTCATGCTTCCTATCAAATCACATTGAATTTAACGTCACAAATTCTAACTGCTTGTAGGTCAACTTTCGGATCTTCATTGCATCGTATAGATTAATAACTTTTATTAAGTGAAATTTACACAGGTCCCACACTTTTACAGTTAGATCAACCAAATAAAGGCGACAATTCTACTCCACCAGCTTCTTTTCTCGCACTTCTCTCGTGTGGAACTCCCTTCCGTATACTTGCTTTCCTGACGACTACAACCTCCAGGAATTTAAATGCAATATCAATTCCCATCTCTTATCCACTTGACTCCAGTCCTTTCTACATCACCCCGTATATCTTGTTCTTTTCCTTTCTCTCTATCTTCGCAACTGTCATCATACCTGTGTTCACATCTCTCTCTCTCTCTCTCTCTCTCTCTCTCTCTCTCTCTCTCTCTCTCTGAATCTGGTTTCCTCATGTTAGAATGAAAGAAACACTTAACTCTTTCATTCTAACCTGAGGAAGCCAGGGATAACAGACGCTCTCGGCGAAAGAAGTCGTTTACAAAATTTCCACCTTGTCTCATCATCATCACCTTTGTTTCGGAAGGGCACCTCGAGGTGGTGTAATGGTTAACAAGCTTGTCTCGGTAGAATTGTTACAATTGAGTAGCGAGTTCGATTCTCACTGAGTGTCCCTTACTTTCGGCCTTGTGCCACATCTAAGCTAAGCTGAGAAAATCACCACCACTTTTGTATCTGAAACAATTACGCACACACACGCACACACACACACACACACACACACACACACATATATATATATATATAAACACATATATGAATATAACTACGTATAAAGTTTATAAAAAAGAAATTTGAAAAAAACATTACAGTGCTTATAAAGCTTATTACTATTTTACAAGTCTACCAATTTCCCGTCAGTGCCCTTATATTGAAAACGCTTGTTTTGTAAAAAAACAAAAAGTAAATAAAGATCCCATAACTACAGCGGAAAAATATTAAGATTCTAAAAATTACAACAGAACGCGTCCCACGTGTTTTTAAGATTCGTATCACAATAGAATGAAAATTTTATCAGAGTTACAATAAGTTGGTCACACACACACACACACACACACATATATGTCTGTGTGTGTGTGTGTGTGTGTGTGTGTGTGTGTGTGTGTGTGTGTGTGTGTGTGTGTGTGTGTATGTCAGATTAAATAAATTGCAAACATTGTGTCTGCTTATCTTTAATAAAATCCGTTCATACTCACGGATAATCTTTCGCGTATTATGATTGAAAGATGTCAGAAATTGGCAGTAATGTTGACAAATGTTATTATCGTTCATTTCTTAAGGTACCCAAGTACTTTCAACCTCTTTCTGAGATCATCTTTAGGGGTATAACAAAGAATAACTGCAAATTACTCTAAATATTTTTTCTACTTCAAATATAACGGTTGACAAATTGCTAGCGTTCATTAGAACGTGAAAATTATTTAAAATGGGATTTTTCCTTCTGGTCCAGTGGATATCGGCTCGGAACGAGAAATCGGGGAGCCGAGTATGAATTCCAGTTGAATCCATTGCATTCACTTACGCGCAAATACCCGTGGGAAAGGTATTAATCCGTCTCTTCCTTCCAGTTATGGGTTAAATAACAGGACAGATTGAGTTCTATAGCCTTGGCTGGCAACCAGTCTACCGCAGAAAGCAATGTCAACCTACTGCTGGATAATCATCTGCCCAGTCAGTCATGTCTCTTTCGAGACATGATCGCCCAAGCGTGTATCACGTATGACACTTAACTGACTTACTGTTTGACTCTAAGTAGGTATAATTATAGTTCTTAGTCTCAGCCATGACACCATTTACTCAGAGGACTTATTTAGCCTTCAAAATTCATTTTACGACGAGAAAAATAACTTATTTGATATCGATACCAGGAAATCAAAATTTGACTTACATCCATTCATTTTTCTTTCAATCTACGGTTTCGCTTTAACTGGAAACGACTATTGCTTTTTAGTCTTTCGTGCCAACGTCCAAAGAGTCTGTGCTCCAGAACCATGGATTAGTTTTTCAAGCTTTCATTACAGCCGAGCAATGAAAGCACGAAAAACTGTTTCTTTACAAACATTTCTGTTTGCAATAGAAGGGTTTGATATGTTTAGAGTCTTTTGTGGAAGTACCATATTTTGTTTGATGTGTATTGAGGTTTTTGAAATATCGTCTTATTTCTTCATCTGCAATGTGGTTTGGGAATCATTATTAACGAAAGTCTGCTTAATATTTTTTAGTTCAGAGTAAAATATCTTTTTTTGTGCATTTGTGCTCGGTTAATTAGATTATTATATTAAAAATAAGCACACACAATGTTTGCAATTTATTTAATCTAAAATTATTTATAAATGGAACTTTGTGTGTGTGTGTGTGTGTGTGTGTGTGTGTGTGTGTGTGTGTGTTACCTATAGACTCCGAAACGATTGAACCGATTTTCTTGAAAATTTACACAGTTGTACTATAAGCGTCTGCGAGTATTCTTAGCTAGGTTTTGTGTCGAGGTACCCCCGATAAATATCGAAAATCGATAATCGAAAAAATCGGATTATAGAAGGAGTGGTACGATTTTAATCAAATTTGATACACTCACAGACAAAGACATAAGAATCGATATTCAGAAGTTTCAAGGTTGCAGTTCTTACAATAGTGCAGAAAATCGATAAAAAAAAATATATTTATAAGGCAAGATGTTTGTGCGTGTGTCTGTTTATCTGCCTGTATGTCTGTATTTTTTTTTTTCAGCCCTTTTATTTTAGTTTTTGGTTTGGGTTTGACTCTAAGTAGGTATAATTATAGTTCTTAGTCTCAGCCATGACACCATTTACTCAGAGGACTTATTTAGCCTTCAAAATTCATTTTACGACGAGAAAAATAACTTATTTGATATCGATACCAGGAAATCAAAATTTGACTTACATCCATTCATTTTTCTTTCAATCTACGGTTTCGCTTTAACTGGAAACGACTATTGCTTTTTAGTCTTTCGTGCCAACGTCCAAAGAGTCTGTGCTCCAGAACCATGGATTAGTTTTAAAGCTTTCATTACAGCCGAGCAACGCCGGGCTATACTGCTAGTCTGATATACATATATACACTGTTATTCCTTAGTCTCCTTCCACAATATGTGTGTGCGTAATGTAAGTGTGTAGTGGTAGTGTAGGTGATTTGAGGATATTTAACAAAGTTCGTCTTCCCAAGAATTCTTCTGAGGGTTCTGTAGGTCTAACAATTTCCTGTGGCATTCTTTACGTGCATCAAGCAGCGTGGGAGTTTGAAACAATGCTCTAAAAGTTGGGCCCAACGATCCCATCTCGACGGCAGGTACTCAAGAAATGATTCTAAATGAGACATAATGTCGATTACTTTATGAAGACCTTATTCGTTACCCCAGCCCCAGGGGACATGGAATACGACACGGGTCAGCATTTCTTATAAATATTTCCTTTCACCTCCACCCTATGGGGAGTTCAACCCTAGCTCCGTTATTTACGGTAGGATTTGAGAAAACAACTCCCTTGTAGCCCCTCAGTGTTAACGCTAGGCGTAAGGGAATTACTTTTGAATGGTATTGTCAGGTAAATAGAATAAATTTCCTGGGGAAAATTTAACTTTGTAACTCTCACGCAATAATTTAATATCGAAAAAATCGTGTAAAATACTTTGTACAATAAAGACGGAAGCTGATGATGGTTCGCGTAAAATAGGCCCATACTTCCGATTTACCATGAAATAACGTGTCAGCTTGAATTTTTCTCATATTTGCTCTATTTGTACTTATATACATATATATTTAGAGCTCTCTTAGAGAGATATTCTACCACTGTATGTACAGGATACTCCTTTGGATTCTTCTATACCCATAACGCATGCTGATATATATATATATATTTTTTTTAATCATATCACCCCAAGCAAGGCGGTGACGCCACTGATGCGCATGGGGCTACTTAAGAGTAGAATGATAGGAAAAAAAGAAAGCCGGGAACCACATCCGAAAGAGGAAACAAGGGATGAGCCTCTTCACCTGTTCAATAGACGTGGGTGGAGTGTGAACCGGGCATGTTTTAAAATATATATATATATATATATATATATATATATATATTAAAGCATGTACCGATTTTTATATCCACTGTACATTGTACTATTTTACATTTTGTTTTGACTTTGAAGAAAAGAGGCTTTCCATTCCTTTCCACACCACTTGATGAGACATTATAATTTCAATGTCGAAACAAAATGTACAATTTGTAGTGGATATATAAAAATGTATCATAAATATATATATATATATATATATAGTGGATATAAAAAATTTGTATATGTTCTAAAATACAATTTAGAATAAATATTCACAGCTCTATATTATATATCTAGCACCGTTTTAAATTAATGTTTTGGACGTTGTAAAATTTTTCTTCGTTCCTTATTTACTCGGATACGCAAACTTATATATATGGGCAGAAGATTTTTTCCCGCAGTAAGTTGTAATGACTTTTTGTGGTAGACCGGCTGCCAACCAAGGCTATAAAACTCAATCTGTTATGTTATTTAACATTTCTCGTTCCTAGCCGATAGCCACTGCTCCACAACTCACATCCTAGTCTAGTCAGTCAATCAGTAAAGTGCCATACGTGATACACGCTTTAGGCGATTATGTGTCGAAAGAGACATGACTGATTGGACAGAAGGTTATCCCGCAGTAGGTTTCCATTGCTTTCTGCGGTAGACTGGTTGCCAGCCAAGGCTATAGAACTCAATGATTAAATCAAACGATAGTTAGACAGCCAGCTACGCTGGTCATTAAACAATTTATTTTAATTAAATCAATCTCCCTTTAAAACGTAGGAAATGTGGCTCTACAGAAGGATGCTGAGGATAACATAGACCGAGCATGCGAGCAATGATGAGGTGTTCGAAAGAATGGCAACCAAAAGAAAATTAATCGTGAGCATCAGGAAAAGACAACTGAAGTTCCTGGGACATGCAATGAGGAAGAAGGGCTTGGAGAACCTGATACTGACAGGTCAGACAGAAAGAAAAAGAGACAGAGGAAGGCAACGGATAACATATATAAAGCGCCTGATCAGGTGAATGATGGAACGGGTGAGAGATGAAAGCAGCGAGAAAGACAACACTAAAATGTAACTCTCAACTTCAAGTGACCTGGACATTGTCCTCTTTCTCTTTCTCCTTATCTATTTCAACAATTACTACTAGAACATTTTACACGAACTCTTGATACCCTTAACTTTCTCATCGGACATTAACTTCTACAACTTATGTTATTCCTTCTTTAATTAATTTATATTTTAAAATGCAAAATGTATATTTTATTTTCACTCTGTTCTACACTATTTCACACAATTCCATATTTTAACCTGCCGACAACTAACCTTCTGATGAAAAACTTCTGATGATTTTAGTCCTGTCATCAAGGCGAAGATTAGGTCATCATTTTTTTTTAATCATTTCACCCCGAGCAAGGCAGAAGTGCCACTGATGAGCAGGGGGCTATATAACTGTAAAAAGATTAATTAAAAAAGAGTGAGGCGTACAAACTAGTTGGACAGGAACAATAGAAAGCTGAGAATGCAGGTGAGATGGCAGATACATAGGTGGAGAGAAAGGGATGGATATACGGAGGTGGGGAGAGAGCTAGAGTCCAGTGGTTAATAGATTAGTATTGATTTGCAGGGGTGTGCAGTAAAATGAATCTATTTTTGGGGTGTATGATGAAATTTGAAGCGGATAAAAATTGTAACACAGCAGGAACACACTGGCACGCCTTAGAGAGATCGATGATATTGTTGGTGTCATCCTTTCAACTGTCAGTCGTGTCATCAAGGCGAAGATTAGGTCATTTGCGAGGGTGTGTAGTAATATGAATCTACTTTTTGGGTGTATGATGAAATTTGTTTGGCCTTGAAAAATATTGCAAGAGAATTTTATCACGCCCAGACAGGATTGTCGCAATTGTCGATTAGTTCTCCTAATACCATTGCCTATAATGGACGTTACTTCTAGGAGGCGTATAAAAATTATAACGCTGCATGGACACACTGGCTAGCCTTACAGAGAGATCGCGGATATTGTTGGTGTCAGCCTTTCAAATATCAGTCGTTTCATCAAGGAGAAAAAATACACTGGATCCATCAGTCTAAAACGTAAAAGAAAAATACGACCGGAAAAGAAAAATACGATCGGAAGAGAAAAACAATGCCACGAGACGACGTATACGTGATCAGGGAAAATGTGAAAGATCCTAGGAATACATTACTCGTTTTGTCTTTATTAATTGGCATAAAGGTGTGCAAAAAGGTTAGAATAGGATGCAAACGAAAAGGAAACATACTTAGGATCAGGAAGAGACAGCTAACTTTTCTGAGACATGTAATGAGGAAAGAAAGCTTGGAGAATCTAACACTCTCGGGACGGATAGAGGGAAAGAAAAACAGGTGAAAATAACGCGAGACATACTTGATTGGCTCAAGCAAATGGATGGCATAGCAGGGTTTTGTGAGGAAGAGGAAAAGTGTTAAGAGCGACAAGGGACAACGGTGAGGTTCATGATCGCCTACGTCCTGAAAGAACAAGGCATATAAAGAAGAAGATTTGCTGAACAATTTAAGGTTGGGCACAAAGCCAGCCAGCATTTTTAAAGGCCTCGTTATGATTCGTGTTTTAACCAAGAAACTTGACGACTAGGCAGGTAAAACAATAGTTGTTTCTGGTCCGAAATAATCGCAGGCCAGCCATTACCTGACGTACGCATATTTGTAGAATCATTTTGTCGAGAACCTACAGGAACCCATACCTACACACGTATTGATCCAAATCTACAGGTGGGTTTGCTTGTCCTCTTTTCTAAACAATAAATAAAAACCACCCGTAGTTTCTTTGTTGATAGTAAGCACAAACCCCATTAAATGCACCAGCGAACAATTCACAGAGGAGCTAGCAAGCAACAACATGAACAGTTATCTCTTGTGTCTGGCGTAGGCGCGCCAAGTGGTTACGCTGTTTGTATCTGTGTTAGTTGGAGCCTGCATTTACGGCTGTCTCCCAATTGAGAACAAAACGATAGAGGTATCTGGTCGACTGAAGCTGAAGGTGTCAAACCACAAAGCAAACGATCTTCTTTTAAGTCTGAATACATAAAGCAGCGATAGACAAATGAAAACCAAAATAAATAAATAAATAAATAATAATAATAATAATAATAATAATAATAATAATGCAGATTAGTGAATATATATTGTAGCAATATCGCTTTATTGGACTGTTTGAAGCTCAATATAAATACTAGTTAACTCGTAGTGTTACATTTTCGACATGAGTAATCTAAATTTTCCCATCTTTGTCTCTTGCTCACTCCTTTAAGTTAAATAATAACATGAAGAAAATCCTGTAATCGTTTCCCGATGAGAAGCGATAAATTTTCACACTTACTAAATGCTGCATATGTATCTATTTATTTCATTACTGTCATGGAAAACGTCTGGGTCTTAAGTCATTTGAAGTTTTTATCCTCCTTTACTCTTACAATCAAATTTCTCCTATATATTTTGACCTGATTTTCTATTGGTTCGCTGAGACAAATCCTGAAAAAATCCTCCCACCTTAATTGTCTGTATTTAGCAAATATTGTGTTGTTTTGAGTTTCTATATACAGTCAGTCAATAAAGTACCATACGTGATACACGCTTTAGGCGATCATGTCTCGAAAGAAACATGACTGACTGGCCAGAAGATTATCCAGCAGTAGGTTGCCATTGCTTTCTGCGGTAGACTGGTTAGCATCCAAGGCCATAGAACCCAATCTGTCTTATTATTTAACCCAAAACTGGAGGGAAGAGACGGGTTAATACGTTTCTCAAGGTTATTTGTGTGTAAATGAATGCAAGGAATCCAATTGTAATTCGAACTCGGTACCCAGATTGTCGTTCCGAGTCGATATCCACTGCATCACAGTGCTCATTCTTCTATACACAGGGTGACACAAAACAACTGAAAAAAAAGAAAAAAAGAAAACGGGAACTTTTTAGCAATGCAATAAAACCAAGAGTGACGGAAAAAATATTTTATTCAAAGTAATTGAGACCTTAAATCATGCCATTAAGGAAATAATGATGGAATTTTCATTTTTTAAAAATCACGTCCTGTAGATGGCGTTCTCCTGTACGAACGCATTCTTGAAATCTTCTGTTGAGATTCCTCCTTGACCGCTGCAACATCTCAGCTGGAATTTCATCCTGAATTCTCTGTTTTAACTCATCCAGAGTTCTTGGTCGAGTCGTGTACACTTTACTCATGTGATAGCTCCACAAGAAAAACTCACAAACGGACAATTAAAAACACCCGTTTTTAGATGGGGTTCATCCTGTATCTATATGCCTGTCTATCTATCAGTTTACCTCTGGCTGTTCATATCTATCTATCTATCTATCTATCTATCTATCTATCTATCTATCTATCTATCTATCTATCTATTTCAGTCTGTTCATATCTATCTATCTATCTATCTATCTATCTATCTATCTATCTATCTATCTGCCTATTATTTCTATGTATATACAGGGTGACCACAAACAAAACGGAAACTTTTTAACAATCCAATAAAACCAAAAGTGATGAAAGAAAAATATTTTATTCAAAGTAATTGAGACCTTAAAATATGCCATTTAAGAAACAATGATGGAATTTTCATTTTTTAAAACTTACATCCTGTAGATGGCGTTCTCCTGTACGAATCCGTTCTTGAAATCTTCTGTTGAGATTCCTCCTTGACCGCTGCAACATCTCAGCTGGGATACTGAGAATTTCATCCTGAATTGTCTGTTTTAACTCATCCAGAGTTCTTGGTCGAGTAATGTACACTTTACTCTTGAGATAACCCTACAAGAAAACATTACAAACGGACAAATAAAAAATCCCCGTTTTTTTGGGGGGGGGGGCATCCTATATAATGATTCCTAACAGAAAAAAATATTTCAGAAAACCTCTTGTGTTGCAGTAAACAATGTTTTTATTGTAAACTTATAATAAAAAGTATTACCATATATAATGCTGTATTAAGTAAAAAAATCATTACAAACAGAATTATTTTCTACTACTTTTCTTAAATATATTATTATTAGGCCACCCCAGGTTTTAAAAAAAAAGATTTATTTCATAACATTTTTAGTATTTATTGCCAAATGAAAATAGAATGGTTCTTTTGTCATTATTACTTTGCAAAATTTTACATTGCAAATAGCGACAATTTAACCATCGCACCCTGTAGATTTATTATATTTATATATATATATATATAATACCGGTCATAATCATTAGGCAACCTCAGTTTTTTAAAAAGAAATGATGTATTTCATACTATTTTTAGTATTTATTGCCAAATGAAAATAGAATGGTTCTTTTGTTATTATTACTTTGCATAATTTTACAAGGTAAGGATGCAAAGATGAAGTCGTCCGAATCACCTTAAATTTTCTTCATTCTTTCATTGATGAAACTGCAATATATGTAATTATTAAACATTTATAATTTCAATTGATGCACATGTTATTGTGCAGTATTAACAAAAGAACCATCATGTTTTCATTTACAATTATTCACATGGCAATAAATACTAAAAAATAGTATGAAATACATCACTTTTTAAAACACAGGGGTTGCCTAATAATTATGGCCAGTAGTGTAATATATATATATATATATATATATATATATATATATATATATATGTGTGTGAATTAGAGAAAATTTTCAAAATTCAAAGGTGTCGGATGCACATTTCGACATGAGATCTCTAACAGAGATTCCACGTCACTTCAGCGACATCGTTCTGTTCTAAATGAAGAAAGCCCTGGGGTAAATGGGGAGGGGCAAGGTTAACAGCGGTCAAGAATTGAGAGCTCCTTTAAGGTCAGGGAAGTGGAATTTTTTTTTTTTAAAGTTGGGGATTGGGTTAAACAAAACAGGACAGTACAGAACTGGGAGGGGCGGAGATTAGAGGGTGTATAGAGACAAGAGAAAGACGGGGTATCAAATATCAAATGGAAGACGCTCGCTCGGCTCCATATGTGAATGTTTACATGGGTTTGAAAAGGTATATTTAGGAGGGGAAGGAATAGATTTAAATGTAAGATCTTAAATTTTTTTAAAAATTAAGTTTATCCATTACAGGAAGTCATAAATTTAAAATTATTAAAGAAATATATATATATATATATCTTCCACAGTGAACTAAAAAACATAAAAAAACATCTTCCACAGTGAACGAAAAAACATAAAACAGACACTCATCAACAATAATTTTCCTAACTACATAGTTGATGAACAAATACGACATTTCCTTACAAACCTGAACACGAAAAAAACAGCACATGGTAATAGCCCAACCAACCCCAAACATATCACTCTCTTATATCGTAGCCAAATGCACACCAACTACCAGCTAGATGAAAATATCCTAAAAAAACTCATAAACACTAATATCTCTCCGACAGACCCCAACAAAAGAATTAAATTTATCATATATTACGCTAAATCCACAACATCCAACTCAATCGTCCACAACGACTCCTCCCCCACCGTTAGCGATTTGCAAAAAAACAATGTAGTGTATAAATTCAAACGCCCCTTTCGAGAATGTATCTCTAACAAACTAAATAATACCTACATTGGACATACTACTAACTCCCTTTCCCGGAGACTTACATTGCACTTAAATGAAAATTCTAACATATTCCGACATTTAAAACACCACGGCTATCAACACACACTTCTTAGGAAAACACTTGTTGAAAATACGCATATACTTAGACCAGAAATTAATAAACGAAAACTTAAAATTCTAGAAGCTATCTACATCAAACAGTTTAAACCTAGCCTAAATAAAATAAATTTCGACACCTCCACTAACATACTTCAATGCCTATAATCGACGGGAGAGGTCATAGTTATTATACGTACCCCCTACACCATAGTAGCAGCAGTTCCCAGACCAATCCCTCATGCCACTATACACTCAATTGAACAAAAAACCCACTACCACCATTCCTTCTCGGCCTACAGCCAAGTGCGACACAAAAGATGGACCTGTCTAATTTTCTCTGTATAACTCCACTCTGTTAATAATTTAAATGTTCTTTGTTCACTGAACATTAAATGTTCATCCTTTAATAATGGCTTATGTAAGCCGAAAACTCAGACCTGATAAAAAATCAACAATTATTGAGATTTCTTGTCGTCTTTCCATGACAACACTATCAAGCTAATCAGATCATACGAACGGATTTTACACAAAATAAATAGACAGAACTTGTCTATATTATTCAATGAAACCTGTATTAATGAAAAAATGCTGCCAAAATACACACAATATAGACATATATATATATAGAGACATTTATACATATATATATATATATAGAGAGAGAGAGAGACATATATATATATATACATATATATATATATATATAGACATATATATATATGTGTGTGTGTGTGTGTGTTAACAAAGGAAAAAAGGGGGTTTAGTAAAGGAATCCATATTTTATAAAGATAGACAACTAACAGAGTTAAATTACTTTTTTAAGGTTAAAATTTTTGTCTGTTTGAAGAGATATATTTAGAGGGGGAAGGAATGGGTTTAAATATAAGATCTTAATTTTTTTTTAATTAAGTTTATTTTTTTTTAGGTAGATGCGAGCTAAATAACAATTACAGGAAGTTATAAGTTTAAAATTATTAGAGAAATATATATATATATATATGTGTGTGTGTGTGTGTGTGTGTGTGTGTGTTAACCAAGGAAAAAGGGGGTTTAGTAAAAGAATCCATATTTTATAAAGATAGGCAATTAAAGGAGATTGGGAGAGGAAGGTAGGGGGGTTAAAATACTTTTTAAGGTTAACGTTAAAATAAAATTAAGATTAAAATTTAAATTGAATCCATTTAATTTATATTTATATTCTAACATCTAGAAATCGGGGATTTAAATTCTAAATTTAAGTATTCAAAAAATTTGCCTTGTGGCGGCACTTACTGACAAATTCCCTTCTAAGATTCAGGAGCCGGTGCTGGTGGGGTATTTTAATATTTAAATTTTTTCCAGTAAACATAGACAGCACCTGTCATGAAAATTCCTCGGAATACGGGCTGAACCTACTAGTTTCCAGCTAATTTCAGGATCCAGCCCTTCCTCTTTCATTTTCCAGATCACTCGCGAAAGGGCTGTCTGGTACCTCTGACCGGGGTTCGAAAAGGAGTACCTGTGGTTATACAGTCTTTGTTTGAAAGGACCGGCGGACATACCAATATAGGTCCAAAAGTCATTTTTATTGTTTGATGGAGAAATGCGGGCTTCATAAATCACCTGGGTGGATTTGCATTTTTCCTCCACCGGGCAGGCGTCCACAGAATTACAGCTGCATTCGTTTAGAATTCCGGACCTCGATTCAGCATTGCGCAAGTTCACCAGAATACTCCTATTATGGGAACTAATGAGGCTGTCCATATTCGGGGTGCAAGAATAACTAATTTTAAGGGTGTACCTATTAAAAATCTTCCGTAGAGGATTACTGCTATAAAAATTTTTGTCTATTAATTTGAGAAAATAGTTACCAATATTGATGTTAGTTAGTTTACAATAAGGGAGTGGGGGTTAAACCAAATTATCTTTCTTTTTCTACAGTTTCTTTTATTTTTATTTTTGGATGATTCGGAGTCTATTGTAGGTTTATTATACGTTAATTTGTTCTTAGATCCGCTTTTTTGAAGGGCCTTATTGTAAATGTTTTTACTTGCGTTGAAAGTTTTAATGTTGGATGATAATTGGTTGATTCTATTATTCACTATATTGGGTATCTGTTTTATAATATTTTTGGGGTGGTTGAATGAAATATTAATATAAGTGGGGGAACTATTTTCTTTGAGAAATGGTTGGTAGGATCCCTCATTTAAGTTAAGGGTGATGTCTAGATAGTTTACAATTTTAAGATTAGAGGTGACTTTGACTTTAAAACCGAGGTACTTCAGGGCTCTAATTATTTTTTTGTGTATCCTATTTGTGTAGGACCCATTGGAATTAGGGATAATTATTAATCCATCGTCGCGATACAGGCCTAATTGTTTTGGGTCTAAAAATCTGCTTAGAACATCTAAAATGTAAATTCCCACAAGATCTGCCACCTGGGCTGAATCATATGCCCCCATAGGGACATCAAAATCCTCCCCCGGCCCCTTTGTCCATGTGGAATCATCAAAGGTGAGAATGGATTTTCTGGCCGCAAAGATAATTTCGTAGTCCCTATCCGAAATGTTCACGTAATTTTTAGCAAAATTTAAACAACTTTCAAGAAGGTCCCTTGATATAGAGGAATAGAAATCGACAATATCGAATTTAAGGAAGGTGGCCTTAGATTTGTTTTTGATGTTGTTAAACCAGTCTATCGTATCTGAAGAACTTTTACAAAGGTTTGGTTGCAGATTCAATCGCAGCTTCTCTATTAGGTTTTTTAGAATTTCCCTAGAAATTATGCCTAAGTCACTTTTTGTAGGATTAATTAGCCTGGTTTGTAATTTGTTTTGGAAATTTGGTTTGTGGTCCTTAAATAAAACGTAAGCTTCTTTAGTGGCGATTTTGCCAATTTTGTCACTAATATTTAATTCTTTGGCGAATTTGGCTGTGTCTGTATTAATTTCAGATAATGCTAGGTTCCTTCTGTCTACTTTGTAATTACTAGTTAGGTTATTTTTAAGGACACTTATGTAATTTGAAGGGTCATATTTATAAATATTATTAGATTTGTCGGATTTTACCCACAGGTGCATACATTTTTTTGGTTTCTAATATGTGACTTTAATAAGTTCTGGAATTTATTTGAAGCCCCACTCAATTTGATTTTGGGGATCAGGTCGAAAAGGTCCTTCTCGAAAGAGTTCAGAAATTTGCATACGGGTGTGTGCGTTGGGTCCTCAGGTTAAAAGATTTCCGTGGAATGATGTGCAGAGTCAGTAGAGCGGAGAAAAAAGTGAGCCTTCCATCGAAGTCTCCTTAAGAAGTTTTCAATTTTATCGGTGAGGTGAAGGAGAAAAGAGTGAATGTTTGGGTAAGGAATATTTTTCAAGGAATAATCCGGGATAAACTTCTCCATTTTGGAACAGCAAAATGAATAGTTGAAAGATCCGGGAATGAACCAAGAGAGCTCAACCATCGAAGGTGTGGGAGAAAAATATTTTTTTTAAATTTTTCTTTAATCCGAAGTGGAATAGTAGGAAGGTAAATTCCAAGGACCTGATCCTTATTAATATTAAAAAAAATTTTTAATATTAGAAAATGATGCAGGAGGAGAGCTCAATGTACTTAAGATTCAGTCAGTTAAGTGCCATACGTGATACACGCTGGGGCGATCATGTCTCGAGAGAGACATGACTGACTGGGCAGAACATTATCCCGCATTAGGTTGCCATTGCTTTCTGCGGTAGACTGGTCGCCGACCAAGGCTATAGAACCCAGTCTGTCCTGTTATTTAACCCATAACTGGAAGGATTAGACGGATTAATACCTTTCCCAAGGGTATTTGCGCGTAAGTGAATGCAATGAATTCGGCTGGAAATCGAACGCGGCTCCACCGATTTCTCGTTCCGAGCCGATATCCACTGCACCACAACGCACATATGTTAGTGGATAAAATGATGGAAATACCATGAAATTTCAACCAAGTCTATTTCAATCTGACAATATATATATATATATATATATATATATAAACAAATTATTACCGGTACAAAATTTTACAGTTGAAATTAATAAAGTAAACTTCATATTTACAGGCATTTGTAGAAGTTGACAAAAGTTGAAATAAAAAAAAAAAGAAATACAAAACGACTAACCGGTTTCAATCCCGTACTTCGTCCGGGTATTACTTAGACTTATTTGAATTCAATATTCACATTTAAAATGTCAAAGATGAAAATGAATTATGGCAGATAATAAGGGGGAGAGCAGAATAATATTGGGACGGGCACAGACAGGCACTAAATGGCGATGATATGGAGTCTAAGTATACATTCTTTTTGCCTACAAAGAAACGGGGTCCTGGTTTTTATGCATATTGATTCCAGTGCCTGTAATGAAATATATATATATATATATGTGTGTGTGTGTGTGTGTGTGTGTGTGTTTAGATTTCTACTTGTTTCTCCGATGTAGATGGAGGAGCAATCCCGGGATTTATTCCGTATACACCTGCTTTTTCATCATTTTGATTTCGGTTATTTTTAGATCTGATAATGTCCATAATAGTTTTCGAGGTAGTTGTTACGATGTGTGTATTTTTTATATGAGATAGATTGTTTTGGATATTAGATGCAATGGAGTTGGTTGGTAGTATGATGTATTTGTTATTGTTTAGATTATTATTGTTAACAGTGTTTCTTTTGTTGTGGTTGTATATATTATGTGCCTTTCTTTTTGCATTTTGAATAAAGTGATACGAATAATGCAAGTTTCTGAATGTGCTTTCTATGTATTTTTCTTCTTTTGCTAAATATTGGGCGCTGCATATTCTTAGTGCTCTTAAAAAGAAACCTATAATAATACCAGATTTGATTTTGGAAGAGTGGCTGGAATAGAAATTTATCAGGTCGTTTTTGTTGGTAGCTTTTTTGTAGACGTCAAAATCGAGTTTGTTGTTATTTCTGTGTAATATATCTAGAAAAGGAAAAAAATGTATATATGAACACAAAAGAGACATCACTAATAATAATCTAACAAATGCATAAGTGATTCAGAGAAATATATATATATATATATACGTGTGTGTGTGTGTGTGTGTGTGTGTGTGTGTGTGTGTGTGTGTGTGTGTGTGATACACTTATCATTTTCGACGTATAAGTGTCCAGCATATAACACCACACCCAAGCTATCCGCTGGGATATAATGGTGATGGTTTCTACAGAAAAAGCCACAATTTTCGAAAGGCTAGAAAACCGACGCACATTGTGTGTTGCAAGGTCTCCAAACGACCCTCCTCGGGTTTTATATCGAACATTGTAGTTCTCTTAGACTGTTTACTAATCAAGGCTATAGGAGCCCATATAATTGTTATATTGTTAATTGTACATACAAGGGTATTTGCACATAAGTGAATGTAACGAATTCAACTGAAACTCGAATAATCCATACATATATATATATATATAGTCAGACAGATCTGTTTCGCTGTATCATAGCTCATCAGTACGGTTAGAAGGAGGCAGACTTTTAGTGTAAGTAGTTAAAGTGCTCTAATTCATTACTGAATGACCGATGCGTAGATATGACAAAATATGCAAAAGCAATATAACACGCTAAAATCTGCCTCGCTTCACCGAGCTACCGTAGCTTAGAGGTAGAATCGCTGACTTAAATCAATTATGTCGGGTTTCAATCCTGGCTAGAAGCAATCGGATGTATAACCGTAATGATGAACTGTGATACAGCGAAGCAGGCCTGACTATGGAAGACTATATATATTTTTATATATTAGTAAAAATTAAGTATATATCTTAATTATATGGCATATGTGCCATAAAAGAAGGGAAAATGAAAAGATCAGATTAAAGACAGATTAACATTAAGGCGGAAAAAGAATCAAGAGAAGGGTAGGATGAGGAGTGGGAGGAAGAAAAAAGGAAAAAAAGAGAAAAAGTCGGTTAGCATGTATTCTTTGGGACCAAATCCCAAAATGAATCTCCATTCTGATTAGCCACAAGAAACACCCACATACATACACAGCAAACCAAAAGTTTTTGTGATTTAAATGTAAATCATCTGCACAACTAACATCAACATTACCTGATGATGAAAATCTATCTCGAAACACAGAAATTTCCGTGTCGCAATGTACAATTGATATATATATATATATATATATATATATATATATATATATGACAAAATATGCCAAGTAAATATTATTTTCAAAGAATATAATGATAATAATTCATGTTTGATACTTTCAAATATTTATTTATAAATAAAATACAAGTAACAGAAATAAAATGCATAATTTAAAAATCTAATCAAAATGAATTTGGTGAAATCAAAATCGTAATTTTGAAGTTTGCTCCATGCTAAGTTTTAATTAATTTTTTTTAAAATCTTTATTTAATTTTTTGGAAAATTTGCCTGTGATTAAAAAAAAAAATGTCCGTGCCGGGTTATGTATTTGCAAATAATCACTTTCGACGAGACAATTTTGAAGGCTGATGTCCACCATTTATGAATGAAGTTATCAGGCCTTAACTTACTTTTAAATATATTTGATACATTGTTGATTTCAAATTTTTAAAAATAAGTTAGAATACTGTTGTTTTTTTTTTATTTATTTAAGCGCAGTACCTGACGTGGTTTATTAGGCAGTGGATATCGGCTCGGAACGATAAATCGGGGAGCCGAGTTCAAATTCCAGTTGAATTCATTGCATTCACTTACGCGCAAATACCCTTGAGAAACGTATTAATCCGTCTCTTCCCTCTAGTTATGGGTTAAATAACAGGACAGGTTGGGTTCTATAGCCTTTGCTGGCAACCAGTCTGCCGCAGAAAGCAATGGCAACCTACTGCAGGAAAATCTTCTGCCCAGTCAGTCATGCCTCTTTCGAGACATGATCGCCCAAGCGTGTTTCACGTGTGACACTTAACTGACTGAACAGATTGGCGGCAATGTCTTATCATTTTGCAATTGAAATATTCAGATGTAACCGTAAGTTCTATGCTAACAGTTTCTTCTTTAGCATTTCCTCGGTTGTGAAAATCGCTTCCGGTTTCTTACTTTCCAGCTAAGTTCGATTTTCAAAAATTTAAATTCAATATCATTTGTTATTTTCTGTTTGCTTAATTATTGTTTTTTGTTGTTTCCTCTCTTTAATAATGTTTTCTTTTTCTCATATTCATTTACACTCTGAAACACCTTGAGTCTCAGCGGCTCGGAACTCAAATATCTTCGTCGGACCCTCTGTGTTTGTGTCCAGAGGTGCCCAGACGAGCCTCTGCTTTTCGGTAGTAAATAGTCAAGGGTCGACCTCGCCTATGTCTATGAAGAATTTTTATCCGAGCTTACGCCACGGCTTTGTGGGGAGGCTCGGCTAAATACCAAGTCTCAGTGAATCTCTAAGTCTGCCATTGAAGTTACTTAGAATGACCTACAATGACATTATAGAACTCTTGGCTTTTATCGTCCGGGTTAGTGTAAACATTCGTTTAATTGACGCTTCCAGAGTGGAGCCAAAATGTCTCTGTCACCCAGATTAAAGACGCTCACAGATTTTTAGAAACTCATTTTGAAAAATATTATCCTGTATGTTCTTAGCGCTTACGAAAAGGAAAAACGAACATTTGAAAGAAAGAAAAAAAATACTCATACTTCTTTCAACCAGGCACCGAAAAACAAATTAAGCAAGTAATTTTTTTATAGAAAATCGTTGAGAAAATCAGATTTGTTATTTTTTTATCATCTATGAGATGGAGGTTGTAGTCAAACAGAAGAAAGAAACTACGAATTTAGGTACCTCCACTCAATTGCCAAAAATTAAAAACATATCATAATGTTAAAATATTACAAAAATTAATAAAATAAACTTTTATCATCAAAATGTTTATGCTCTTTTTAAGAGGAAAGATCAAATTTTGTTGGTATTATTTTAAAAAAATATTTTAAATAATTTATAACGCGTTTTTGTTTTCCTTCAGCGATTCACGCAATGTTTATGTTAGGCAACTATTAAGAAAATGGAGTCGGTCGAATAAAATGATTCTGGGGGCGAGTAAATTTTCCCTCGCTCTCGATCGCCGGTCGAAGGATTTTTTTTTTAAAATCTCAAAGGCTGTATATCTGTATAGGTTCCCGTGAATGATTTCAGACAAGGTTTTATCATTATGTTTTTATAGTGTTTCGTAGTATTCAGATTCAGACAGGGTATTTTTTTTAGTATCGTATCATGGTTTTCAATCACATTGTTTAAAATTGAATTGCGTTTTTTGGTATTGTTATTTGTCGTAAGACAAGGTTTTTCCGAAATGTTGACGTATTGCTTTCTTTCTTGGCTGCCTGGTTGTGTCATTTAAAAATTGTGTATTTGGGCAACAATCTCTCTTTTATACAGGTTTCATTAAGGTATTATTAAAAAATACAACGAAGCAAAATAAAGAAACTTAACGATTAACAAAATTCTTTTTTTCCTTTTCTCTATATTTCATTCTTTGATAAAGCTTTAATAAAAGCGAAACATGTTAGATTGATAAACATTTCCTATTTGTTCTTTATCTTATCATATATTTCTCTCTTCTTTTTCTCCATATCTCATTCTCTGATGAAGTTTTAATAAAAGTGAAACATGTTAGATTGATAAACGTTTTCTATTTGTTCTTTATCTTAACATATATTTCTTTTTTCTTTTTCTCCATATCTCATTCTCTGATGAAGTTTTAATAAAAGTGAAACATGTTAGATTGATAAACGTTTTCTATTTGTTCTTTATCTTAACATATATTTCTTTCTTCTTTTTCTCTATATCTCATTCTCTGATGAAGTTTTAATAAAATCGAAACATGTTAGATTGAAAAACATTTCCTATTTGCTTTTTAGGTTATCATTCTGTCGGATTCTGAGCCATATTTGATCTGTATTTGACACCAATTCATAATTGCAGTACAGACCACTGATTGACTCGGTGGTCTTCGAAAACGCACAATTCTACTAATCTACTCGGGAATGAGACGGCCAATAAGCAGACGAACTTACTCGGAAACAACCACTGATCATTACAGAGTTAAACTGAATATTAAAGTTGATAATTATTTAATGACAACAATTCTTTCATTTATTTAATTTCGAAATATTTTTCTGTTCATTATTTGAGTTCTATTTAGTTTTTTTTTTAATCATTTCACCCCAAGCAAGGCATTCCACTGCCAACATTGCGCAGGGGGTTACATAGGGGAAGTTGGTGAGAAAGAGTGGTTAGTTATAGAAAATGTCGGAAGGAGGTGATAGACGGATGAGGATACCGAGGATGGGGGTCGGGTAGATGAGAAGAGTGTTTGAGAGAATGGAGATTGTAGCTGACGGGAAAGCAAGTATATGGAATGGTATTCCACAGGCGGAAAGTACGAGAAAAGAAGCTGTTAGAGTAGAAATTGCGGTTACATTTTATCTGTTTCACTGTAAAAGAGTGGGACCTAATTGCTAATCTAGTAACTCGTGCAAATGAATACCTATGGGGCACCAGTGAATAAAGTTAATCGGAGCAGAAGCCGTGAAAGTATTTATCGAAGAGACACAGAGAAGCCACATCACGCCGGTGAGAGAGTGACTGCAGCCATATCGATCACATTACAGATTCTCCGTTGTATTTTGTCAAGAACCCCGAGGAGAACAGCAGCAGCACCCGACCAGATGTGGCAGCAGTATTCAATACATGGGCGGATGGTAGATTTATATATGTGCAGGATAGTTTCAGACGGAAAAACTTCCGGGCCCTGCACAGAGAACCGACTTTCATAGCAGCGGATTTAGCAATGGATTCGATATTGTCATTCCACTTGAGGTCCGCTGAGAGTGTGAGGCCAAGGAGACGTAGTGTTTTACTCTCTGGGAGGCAAGCCTGGTCCATGCTAATGGGAGGTAGGTGCGATTGTCTATGGTAGTTAGTTGATAGTCAGCTTTGTTTTGGAAGCATTAAAATTTACGAGCCATTTCTTACCCCAGTCCACCACGGATTGAAGGTCCTTCTCAAGCTCGGCTAGGTCAAACAAATATCCAGTTATACCATAGCTCCGCAGTATGCGTAGAAGGCTAGCATGCCAGACTCTGTCAATCGCTTTTGAAATATCCAAGGCAACGGTTCGAGCTTCGCTATTCTTGTCGAGAGCCTGGTATATATACTCAGTGATGGTCATTAGCATATCAGCAGTAGAACTGGTGAAGCAGAAACCATACTGTTTGTCAGAGAGGAGCCTATGGGCTGTGAGATGCTGGACCACGTCGGCGTTGGTGATGGCTTCGAACACTTTGCCAAAGATCGGAAGGAGGCTGATAGGGCGGTAATTAGCAGGGTCCGAGGGTTCTCAAATATTCTTAAATTTAGGATCTACAGAGGAAGACTTCCAACAGGCAGGAAAGCAGTTGGCAGATAGGTAGTAGTTGTAGAGCTTAGAGAGGACAGAGACTATGATTCGATTCCGTCCCCTCCGTTCGCTTTGTGAGGGTCACGTTTTGAGGTTATGTTAGAGACCAGCGAGAGGGTAATGTGGATGTCATTCAGTTGAGCCTCAGTTCTAGGTGGGAGGTCGGGAGTAGATACTCCAGACGAATCCAGTCTCTAATTGGTAGAGAATCTGCGAGCAAAGCATTCAGCCCTGTCCGCTGGAGGAGGTGAGGACCTCAAATTCATTGATTAGAGTGGGTATTGAGGTTTTACACTTGTTAAGCACGCTTTTAGGGAGTCACCAGTAGTCTTTGGATCAGGCTAGTCTCCTTGAAAGCAAAAACTGCGTCTGCTCGGCTTAACTCTCACAACAGACCTCGGGTGGAATGACTATATAGAATCCATAGCTAAATCCGCTACTAGGAAAGTCAGTTCTCTGTGTAGGGCCAGGAAATTTTTCCGCCTGAAACAATCTTGCCATATCTCGTCAGATGCTCCTGCTATACACCTCGTTGCTCTAAACAAAATCCAATGGAAAATCTGTAATGAAATAGATCCTGACTTGGCAGCTCAGATACAGTCCCTTTCTCACAGGCGCAATGTGACTTCCCCGTGTCTCTTCTACAAATACTTTCATGCCTTCTGCTCCGATGAACTTAGCTCACTGGTGCCTCCTACATATAAATTTACTCGAGTAACAAGGTTAGCAACTAGGTCCCACCCTTTTACTGTGAAACCAATAAAATGTAAACGCAAATTCTACTCCAGAAGCTTCTTTTCTCGCACTTCCCTCTGTGGAATTCCCTTCCATTTACTTGTTTTCCCGACAGCTACAATCTCCAAGAATTTAAATGTTAATTCAAAAGTCATCTCCTATCTGACTAACCTGCATCCTCTCTCTCATGCTCCCTTCTCCGTCCACAACATTCTCATCAGTATTCTCATCATTCTCTTACCCACTTCCTGACACCCCCTATAACATGTCACTCTTTCTCAGAACTTTTCTCCTATGTAACCCCCTGCAAAACAGTGGCAGTAAAATGACTTGCTTGGGGCTATATGATTATTTAAAAAAAGTTTCTGTACTATTATAATGTGGATACGAAATGTGGGATCAATTCTACATTACAATCACTATATAAACTGATCCCTCACTTCATGGCCACAGTCATCCTTTTCTTGCTCCCTTCCTGACACTCCCTATAACCTGTTACTGATTCTCATAACTTTCCTCCTATGTAACTCCCTGCAGAACAGTGGTAGTAAAATTCCTTGCTTGGGGCGATATGATAATATATATATATATATATATATTAATCGTGTCACCCCAAGCAAGGCATTCTACTGCCACTATAGCGCAGGGGTTTACATAGAGCGATTGGGTATGGGAAATGTCAGAAGGAGGGTGGTAGACAACTTAGGATGTACATAGGGAGAGAGTTGGAGGGAGTGGGTGTGAGTTAGTGTGTTAGGAGGTGTCTATTGACCTTACATTTAAACTCCTGGAGGTTGTAGCCGTCGGAGAAGCAAGCATGCGGAAGGGAATTCCACAGGCGGGAAGTGCGAGGAAAGAAGATGTTGGAGTAGAAATTGCGGTTACATTTCATCAGTTTCACTGTAAAAGGGTGGGACCTAGTGGCCAATCTAGTATCTCGTGCAAATTCGCATCTAGGAGGCACCAGTGATTTAAGTTCATCAGAGCAGAAGCTATGAAAGTATTTATAGAAGAGGCACAGGGAAGAGAGTGACTGCAGTCGGTCCGCCAGGTCGGTATCAATCACATTACAGATTATATTTAAAAAAAAGAGTTCAGTTACTAAAATCGTATAGCGACATTTCATTACAAAATTTCATAGTTTTACATTATCAAAGATCAGTACGAACCCGCCATGACACTATCTGACATTGTACATAAATATGCTGTTGTGGATATAGTTGTTTAAACATGTATTACTGTCATATTGTGAGTTCAATCCCGGGTAGTGAAACAGGTTTAGCAGTAATGAAAACTGGTATCGCAGGGACAAAATAACATAATAATCAACAAATGAGGTAAAGCAATGAACACCTGATGATGGCTAGAGCGTAACTGATCGAAACCTTTTTGTCTTTGATGATAAAGATGAGAAAATTGTTTTTTTAATTAAACTATTTTTGCTCAATCTTCCACATTAAACTGAAATAGTTCAAACGGTGTGCTGGTAATAATAGATTTGATGAATTCGGAAATTTCATGAAGAGGTCATTACGTCTCAGAGTAAGTGCCTCTGGTGATGTTGCAATAACAAGCAGCAAAACTTTTATTTAATAGTGCCTCTAATTAAGGATGATATACGGTTTGATTCTCGAAATAGTCTTTTGATATTTGAAACCAATCAACTAAAAGAAAGTTTTTTTTTAACTTTTTAAATATATGAATATAAATAATTTCTTTTTTTTAAAAAATATCTGAATATGACAATAAACTACATCCGCCATCAATTCCTCTGATCGAGAAATTGAGAATTTTGAAGATCGTGGAACCACCTTTTAATTTCTTTGGTTCTCAGGTCCACTCTGACTCAGTGTGGTAGCACCTGTTAGGGTCGAAACTATGGGCAAATAATGAACCACTAACAAAATAAAAATGCTATGAAAGTATAAAAATACATTTTTATAGTAAAATTAAAAGGAATATATTTTTCTCTATATTTCTGAGATGGAAAATATTTACAGTATTTACATTATTCGGACTATTGTCCTCATCTTTGTTGCCATTTGCACGACATTTAATAATAAATCATTCTATTTGTCTATATTTCTTAGATGAGGTAGTATTTACAGTATTTACATTATTCGGACTATTGTCCTCATCTTTGTTGCCATTTGTACGACGTTTAATAATAGATCATTCTATTTGTCTATATTTCTGATATGAGGTAGTATTTACAGTATTTACATTATTCGGACTATTGTCCTCATCTTTGTTGCCATTTGTACGACGTTTAATAGTAGATCATTCTATTTGTCTATATTTCTGATATGAGGTAGTATTTACAGTATTTACATTATTCGGACTATTGTCCTCATCTTTGTTGCCATTTGTACGACGTTTAAAAATAGATCATTCTATTTGCCTATATTTCTGAGATGAGGTAGTATTTACAGTATTTACATTATTCGGACTATTGTCCTCATCTTTGTTGCCATTTGTACGACGTTTAAAAATAGATCATTCTATTTGTCTATATTTCTGAGATGAGGTAGTATTTACAGTATTTACATTATTCGGACTATTGTCCTCATCTTTGTTGCCATTTGTACGACGTTTAATAATAGATCATTCTATTTGTCTATATTTCTGAGATGAGGTAGTATTTACAGTATTTACATTATTCGGACTATTGTCCTCATCTTTGTTGCCATTTGTACGACGTTTAATAATAGATCATTCTATTTGTCTATATTTCTAAGATGCGGTAGTATTTACAGTATTTACATTATTCAGACTATTGTCTTCATCTTTGTTGCGATTTGTAAATTTCAGTTAAACTTGTCCTTAAGAACACATGGTCCAGTGGATATAGACGTTGGTTAGTTCTTGACTCGTAGAGTTGTGAGTTCAATACCAGGCTACAGCAGTGGGAAACAAGTAACTTGCAGGGTTAGAGGGAGATAACTCATGACTTCCAAATTAACATTTCTTTTTTTTTTTTTATAAGCGTTTCACCCCGAGCAAGGCATGTCACTGCCACTACTGCGCAGGGGGCTACGTAGAGTGGAGAAAGGATGATTAAATATAGGAAATAACAGAGGGTGGGTGATAGGCGGGTGAGGATACCGAGAATGAGGGTTGGGTAGATGAGAGTGTTGTGAGAATAGTTGGGAGTTAGTGTGATAGGAGGTGTCTATTGACCCTACATTTAAACACCTGGAGATTGTAACTATCGGGAAAGCTGACTTGTGGAAAGGAGTTCCACAGGCGGGAAGCGCGAGAAAAGAAGCTGTTGGAGTAGAATTTACGGTTACATCTTATTTGTTTAACAGTAAACGGGTGGGACCTAGTTGCTAATCTAGTATCTCGTGTAAATTCGTGCTTAGGCAGCACCAGTGATCTAAGCTCATCGGACCAGAAGCCCTGAAAGTACTTGTAGAAGAGGCACAGGGAAGCCACATCACGCCGGTGTGAGAGCGGCTGCAGCCGGTCTGCCAAGTCAGTATCAACCACGTTACAGATCCTCCTTTGTATTTTGTCAAGAAGCCCAAGGAGAGCAGCAGGGGCACCCGACCAGATATGGCAGCAATATTCAATACACGGGCGGATGGTAGATTTGTATATGTGCAGAATAGATTCAGGTGGGAAAAATTTCCGGGCCCTACACAGGGAGCCCACTTTCATAGCAGCAGATTTGGCAATGGATTCAATATAGTCATTCCATTTGAGGTCCGCCGAGAGTGTAAGGCCAAGGAGGCGTAGTATTTTACTCTCTGGGAGGCTAGCCTGTCCCATGCTAATGGGAGGTAGATGCGATTCTCTATGGTGATTAGTTGATAACAGCTTTGTTTTAGAGGCATTGAAATTTACCAACCATTTCCTACCCCAGGTCACTACGGATTGGAGTCCCTTTCAAGTACGGCAGCGAGGTTCACTTTGTCGTCCAGACCTGGTTTCTGATCGATGCGGGAGTAGATTGTTGTGTCGTCGGCATACATGCCAACTTGGGATCTAATGGTGTCGGGGAGATCATTAATGTAGATCAGAAAGAGCGTGGGACCTAGGATAGAACCTTGAGGGACGCCCGCGTTCGTCTGGTAGTTTTGGGAGGCATGCCCATTTAATACCACCTTCAATGTGCGGTTAGAGAGGAAAGACTGGATGAGGTCAAACAGATGTCCAGTTATCCCATAGCTCCGCAGTTTGCACAAGAGGCCAGCATGCCAGACCCTGTCGAATGCTTTGGAGATATCCAAGGCAACGGTTCGGGCTTCACCATTCTTGTCAAGTGCCTGGTATATGTACTCGGTAATGGTCGTTAGCATATCAGCAGTAGACCTTGTGTGGCGAAACCCATACTGTTTGTCAGAGAGAAGCCCGTTGGCCATAAGATGCTGAGTCACCTCGGCGTTGATAATGGCTTCGAAAACTTTGCCAAAGATTGGAAGGAGACTAATAGGACGGTAATTGGCGGGGTCTGAGGGTTCGCCAGAATTCTTAAATATAGGTACTACGCAGGAGGACTTCCAACAGGCAGGAAAGCAGGAAGCAGATAGGCAGAGGTTATAGAGTTTAGAGAGGACAGAGGAGAGTTCTGGGGCACATTTCTTCAGTACTATGACTGGGATTCCGTCACCGCCGCTCGCTTTGTGTGGGTCAAGTTGCGCAATTATCTTGGCGACCAGCAAGGGTGTAATGTGGACGTTATTTAGTTGAGCCTTAGTTCTGGGTGGGAAGTCTGGTGTAGGTATTCCTAACGAGTCCAGTGTCGAATTGGTTGAGAATCTACGGGCAAAGCATTCAGCCTTGTTGGCTGGGGAGGTGAGAACTTCAAATTCATTGATTATTGTGGGTATTGAAGTCTTGTTCCTGCTGAGAACGCTTTTGCAGAGACGCCAGTAATCTTTGGAGCCAAACTTAGAGGATGCTATGCGTTGCCTAATTCTGGTAGCAAACGTCCTCTTGGCTTCGTTCAGTACTTTTTTGCACTTGTTCCGTGCTGAGGTGAAAAGGCGCCTGTTTTGGTTCGATGAGCAGCTTCGATAGAGCCGGAAGAAATGGTTCCGGTGGACAATAGCGGCCGAGCAAGCGGGTGAGAACCAGGGGGACGAATTTGGTTTTAGTAGGAATTTTCTGGCAGGGATAAAAGCATCGATTTTTCAAGAGGAGACTTCGGAGGCACAGTCTTCGACAGGAAGATCAAAGACGTTGTTCCAGGGGACGTCGCAGAGGAAGTCCCTGAACGAGTCCCAGTCGGCTCTTTGGTAGTAGTATGATATTCTGCTGGTCTGGTTTTCTTGGGTAGAGTTAGTGCGGATTGATATGTTTACGGATACTACGGCGTGGTCAGAGTTTCCGAGGGGGCAGAGTTGCCTGGTAGTGCAGGAGACTGGGATGGAGGTAAAACAAAGGTCGAGTAAAGAGTCCCTTCCGTTAGGGTTTTTAGAGAAACGCGTGGGGAAGTCCACCACTTGCGTTAGAGCTTGGGCTATTGAAAAGTGCATGGTGCGGATCCCAGCAAGGTCGGTGGCAGAGTTTTCAAGCCACTTGGTGTGGTTAAAATCGCCAAACACAAATATATGGGCAGTTGGGTGAGAAGAAATGGCCCTGTCGATGTTATTAGAGATGCAATCAAGTAACCGTACAGTCAGAGGAGGAGGGGGAGCGGTAGAGGAAAAAGAGATAGCTAACCGAGCTTAGAAGTGAGAGACGGAAGCACATGAAGGAATGATCAAGGGATTCAAGAGATTTGACCCTGGCTAGGGGGAGTTGTTCGCTGACATATACACCAAGCCCATGCATATGGACATTGGAGTCCTTCCTGAAGAGAGGAAGATAACCAGGAACGAACAGCTCTGAAGAGGGGATAGAAGGGTCAAGGTTAGTCTCACATATAGCTAAGATATCAGGTGAGTTCGTTAGAAGGAAAGATTCTACACTATTAAAGTTACTGCGAATACCTCGTATATTTGTGAAGGTAACGCAGATAGGTTTGGGCGATTTACGATTAGCTGGTTTAGGCTTGCTATTTTGTTTGTTTAATTTCATGCTGGTTATAGTTGTGGATAGAGAGAGGTCTAGAGTAGGGTCAGATGGTCGTTAATTGCAGCAGGTGAAGGATGGTGAATGGCGCTGCCTGCAGCATAATGTGGCCTCGGGGTTGCCCATCGGAAATTCATAAGGAATATGGATGATATACCTCAGTTATTATAATAAAGGGTTCAGTTCGAAATTCCTAGCACCTGAAGAAGGCCGGAGCGTACAACAACCGAAACGTCAACATAGTTGAGGTAGATAGTCCGAATAATGTGAATACATTTTTATATAAAAATTACCAGCCATATATTTTATATCAAAATAACCAAAAATACATTTTATAATAAAATGACCAAGAATGCCTTTTTTTCTGTAACTGAAGCCATGAAATTGTGTTCAAAAATTTTGTTTGCATTTCGGTATTAACTAACCCATAGATATGTTCATATACCGCTAAATAGAATTAAGCAACAAAAAAAAAACAAAAAAAAAACGAAAGATCACACGAGAAAATATCTGAACAGAAATGAATTAAAATAAGTTAAAAATATAATCAAACGGAAATTCTTTAATTACAATTTTGCTAGAAATTGCTTTTTTCTTTTTTTTTTTTTTTAATCATCTCACCCCAAGCAAGGCATTCCACTGCCACTATTGCGCATGGGGCTACATAGGGGAAGGTAAAGAGAAGGAGTGGTTAGACATAGGGAATGTCAGGAGGAAGGTGATAGATGAGTAAGGATAGCGAGGATGAGTGTCGGGCAGATGGGAAGAGTGCTTGATAGAATGGGAGCAGGTTAGTGTGTTAGGAGGTGTCTATTGACCTTACATTTAAACTCCTGGAGATTGTAGCCGTCGGGGAAGCAATCGTTTGGAAGAGAATTCCACAGTCGGGAAGTGCGAGGAAAGAAACTGTTGGAGTAGAAGTTACGGCTGCATTTTATCGGTTTCACTGTAAAAGGGTGGGATCTAGTTGCTAATCTAGTATCTCGTGCAAATTCGTATTTAGGGGGCACTAGTGATCTAAGTTCATCGGAGCAGAAGCCGTAGAAGTATTTATAGAAGAGACACAGGGAAGCCACGTCGCGCCGGTGGGAGAGAGACTGCAGGCGGTCACATTGTCACAGAGCAGAGTGAAAAAAAGATGTCAGTTAGGATCGAACTCACGATCCTGTACGGATGAGTTGCATCAAAGTGAGGAACCCAGCAGTGGTGATCGTAATATTACAGGCGGTGAATTATAGCTTGATATGAAGAAAACTTATCATATTAATGATTTATCAAAGAGAAAAGAGTTTATTTTACGAGTTTCTTCTTCTGCCTTGTAACTCGTGGGAGAAATGAGACGAAAAGTAACGAAGAAAATCAAATAAACCCATGATGAAGCAAGAATAAAGAAGAAAAAAAAAAGACATTATCTTCAATACAAAGATTTAACCAGGAAGATATTAGACTTGCCTGTAATTGGATAAGGTGAGCCTTTGCTATTAAGTTCGTTCCGTGTAGCTAAGAAAAAATTCCCAGGCTGTCATTATAGAACCCAGCATAGATTATAGACAAATCTTAGTTTATGTGTGTTCATCAGTTTATTAAAAAGTGTTTGCATTCACTTACGCACAAATACCTTTGGGAAAAGACAGGTTGGATTCTATAAACTTAATTGCCAACCATTCTAATAATATTGAGTACCAGGAAAAGACAACTGAAAGGACAACGCACATAGAAGAAGAATATATATGCCAACTTTTTTTTTTTTAATCGTATAACCCCGAGCAAGGCGGTAACGCCACTGATGTGCAGAGGGCTACGTAATAGTGAAAAGATTGGAAAAGAGAAAGCCGGAAACCACATCCTAAACAGGGAACAAGGGATGAGCCTCTTAACCTGTTCAATAGACGTGGGTGGAGTGTGAATAAGAAATTTATAATTTATAAGAAATTATAATGTGGATATAAAGTGGGGGATCAAATCTATATTATAATTAATATATAAACTGATCCCTCATTTTGTGGCCATGTTGGTTTGTATACATTTATATTCTAGATTTATGGGCTTGAGCAGGTGGATGACAGTACGGGGGTTGCGTAAAGTAACAGGAGAAAGCGTGCTAAGAGCTACCAGGAATAGGGAGATGTGGAAAGCCATGATCGCCTACATCCTGAAAGGACAGGCCACATAGAACAATATATATGTCAACTGTTTATAAGAAATTATAATGTGGATATAAAGTGGGGGATCAAATCTATATTATAATTAATATATAAACTGATCCCTCATTTTGTGGCCATGCTAGTTTCTATGCATTTATGTTCTAGATTTATGGGCTTGAGCTAATAGATGACAGAACGGGGTTTGGGTAGTGTAACAGAAGATAGCGTGCTAAGAGCCACTAGAAATAGGGAGACGTGGAAGGCCATGATCGCCTACGTGTTTAAAGGACAAGGTACATAGAAGCTGTTTAACGTGTTTTTTTTTTTCTACAATGTCCTTGCGTCGCACGCGTTCCTCGCTGGCTGCCTGGTGGTCTGATTTAAATCCCACCCACCTCACATATAGGCCAGAACTCAACCAACAACATAGCATCACTAAAAAAACACAAAAGACTCTACAACTTATACAATCGAAACTTTTAGACTTCCTCACCCACACCAAACAGAAAAAATTTTTAATTTAAGAATACTAAAAAAAACATCAATTGTTTTTGTCTGTCGTATTTAACGAAACATGTTTGAAAGAATAGTTGCTGCTATATATATATATATATATATGGAGAAGAAAATTTTAAAAACAGTTTCCAGTTCTGCTATATGCGTGACTCTTCAGAAATGAATTGAGTTCTTTCGGTGACTGGCGTGTGTATACACTGCGTCTTATACAACACGTTAAAATCTCCTTCCTCTGATTCCATGCGGTCGAGTTTCGACCCCGGCCAGAAGCAAGTGGATGTGTCTAGCCACACTGTTGAGCTCTGATACAGCTAAACAAGCTTTTATGTGGATGACTACTATATATATATATATATATATATATATATATATATATATATATTTAAAGTGGACGTTGAAGATAACGCCCAGTGGTGACAGCCTGTTTCACGCATAAACGCAATTGTCAACGTGACAATTTCAAGCATGAAACAGACTGTCATCGCCGGCTATTGATTCCATTGTCCCCTTTTATATTTACATACGTTTTATCCTTCGTATTGAGCACCTTAACCTATAAATATAACATACCTTAGATCTATGTTTTTGTCACAAGATTAAATTCATAACATACAGCGCTCTGCAAAAGTATTAGGACAGGAACTATTTCATCTTTTATGAGGCATCAAAATAATTGCGACAATTTACCAATCGCACCTAGTATACATACAGTACCGTGCAAAAGTATTAGGACAAGAACTATTTTATCTTTTATGAGGCATCAAAATAATTGCGACAATTTACCAATCGCACCTAGTATACATACAGTACCGTGCAAAAGTATTAGGACAAGTATGAGGCATCAAAATAAAGTTTAAAATCACCCCTGTCCTAACACTTTTGCCCACTACCGGTAGTGTTCAAAAGTATTAGGACAAGGGGTGATTTTCCTAAAACCTCACTGAAATTCAAATACAGGGTGAAAAGCCAAGTAAATTGCTAATAAATATTGATTATTTAAAACTAGGTGGAAAAGAAATGTATTAAAAAGAAGTTATATTTAATTTTTCCTATTTTCTATTAAATAAGTTATTTTGAAACTACTCATTATTCTATTATCCTTGGATATGACTGACTTTTTTCTTATTCCCCCCTCTCGAATTGATAAATCTAAATGTTACTTCGCAAGATACACTTTGGGAAGAAATACAAGCTGCTTGGCAGGAGATACCATTAGATACATTGAAGAAGCTTGTGATGTCAATGCCTGACAGAATGAAGGCAGTGATCAAAGCAAAAGGCTATTAAACTAAATATTAAATTTATTTTGTAACAAGTATTTTTCTTGTTAAATCATTTGTCGAGTAAATCAAATAAAATTACTTTAATTAAATAATTTATTTTCTGTCACTATGTTTCATAAAAGATAAAATAGTTCTTGTCTTAATACTTTTGCACAGTACTCTATCTTTTTTTTTTTTTTTTAATCATATCACCCCGAGCAAGGCGGTAACGCCACTGATGTGCAGGGGGCTACATAGGAGTGAAAAGATTGGAAAAGAGAAAACCGGAAACCGCATCCTAAACAGGAAACAAGGGATGAGCCTCTTCACCTGTTCAATAGACGTGGGTGGAGTGTAAACCGGGCGATAGCTGTTATTTTTATCATAAGATTAAGTTCATTATGGAAGACGCCGAAGTGGTTTTTTTTTTTAAGTACTTTTGACTTTTTAAAATCATTTTCAAGAGTAAATTCCAAAAACAAACTTGTCTACATTTCTCCGGTGTAGTATTGTAATTATTTACACTAATTATATTGTTCGGACTGTTGTCCTGATCTTCGTTGCCATAATCACGACGTTTTGGCCGCTTTACGTCCCGGCCTTCTTCGGACGTTTTGAATTTCGAACATAATCCTTTATTTCTTCCCCCGGGATCACTTGGTCAAGCGGATAAACGCGTTGGTTAAATCTAGTGACTTGACACAAAGTGTTGTGAGTTCAATACCTGGCTACAGCAGAGGTGCACAAAATCTTGATGGGTTAAGTTAAAGTGAGATAATCGATACTGAGACGTCTGTAAGAGACAAGATACACGGAACTAGAACAATCTATACCAGTGAACGTAATAAAAGGTACAGTTCGAAAGTCCAATCAATCAAACAAGGCCGAAGTGTACAACGACTGAAACGTCGTGAATATGGGAACAAAGATAAGAAAAGACAACAGTCGAAACAATTATCTCCTGCGGGATAATATTCTGCCCAGTCATTCGTGTCTCTTTCAAGACATGATCGCTCAAGCGTGTATTACGTATGGCACTTAACTAACTGAGTTATAGATTTCTTTTGCAAAACAAGTGTTTCAATATAAAGAAACTTAAGATTATCTTAGAAAAGATCGATAGTACTTGGGTAAATTTTTTTTTTAAAGAATTATGGTGTCTTTCTTGATTAATTTTATTTTAACATCAAGAAATTGTTTAGACACCAGGAAAGTATCAGTATAAAAATGAATATACACTATGTGTCTATATTATTCAATGAAACATGTTTGTATAAAGATATGCTTCACACACACACACACACACACACATATATATATATATATATATATATATATATATATACTTATCGAAACTTATCGTTATACTCGTTTCGAAATACCCCCCCCCCCCCGAGCACATACGGGGAAGGAAAAAAATGGTGACAAAATAAAAAACGAGTTAAGCACTTGAACATCAGTCAAAGAACACAGCCCCCCAAAAAAAAAACCGAGACGAGTAACCTAAAAGAAAAAGCGCTTAATATGCAAGTAGAGCAAACAAATTGAATAACAAACCTAGAGAGCCAACAAACCTACCAAGGTTTCATCAAACTGGATCTTCAGGGAAAGTTGGCCCCAACTTATGTAGCCAAATTTCGCTAAAGATCCAATTTGGTGAAACCTTGGTAGGTTCGTTGGCTCTCTAGGCTAATTATTCACTATATATATATATATATATATATATATAGGAAAAACTACTAAAAAGTTATAAGTTTAAAAATGTCTTTTTTTACAGTATTTATTTCTGTTATTATATTTGATATTTCAGTCCGTCCTCGGTCCTTCATCAGAAACAAATGATTTTAAAATTTATATTAGAAACGTTTATGCGATGAGCGTTCGGCCGAGAGATTGTTTACATCACGTGACGCAGAAAGCGACAGATTTTTTAAAATATTTGTAAACGTAAACCTATCTTTAATAATACTTATAAATGTTGTTTTAAAGAAAAAAATTTTAAGTGTATCTAAAAAACGTTTAACTATTGAAATATTTATAAAGATTCAAAACACCTAAGTCCCTATTTAACCCTAGCCTGTATGTATTTAATTTTATAATCCAGTATTTTTCTTTCTTTCTGCGTGAGTATGTAGAACTAAAATCAGAATCTATTAGTAAACATTTGCAGTTTTCTAATGTGTGTCCCGGTTGATTGAAGTGTTCTGCTCTGGGGGAATATCAGTTGTTTTGGCGTATGCTTAGTTTATGATTATTGAAACGGAATCTAAAGCTATTTCCAGATTCACCAATATATCCACTATTTGGACATATTTGCACAGAAGATAAAATATATTATGTTTTGGTTGTCACAGGTTAGACGTAGTGGGTGTAATTTGATGTTGGTGTTGGGTAGAGAAAATCCTGCATCGTTTACTAAATGTTTGCAAACTAGACAGCGAGATTTCTGACATCTGAAATTCCCTGATAAGTTTGTATTTTTTAGATATTTGGTAGAAGTGAGGATAGCTGAGAGGTTGGGTGTTTCTATGGGTGGTTTCTCGAAAATATCTTTGATTTTTTGTTTGATTGGAGGTTCTTGTAATCATGTTTTAAAATTTGAATAAGTGTGTGGGAATACTGATTGTGGTTTAAAACTATGGGAATTCGGTTGTTGTTTTTTCTTTTCTTGTATGTGAGAAGTGTGTTACGGTTTATGTGGATGGTTTTATTTAGTGCTTCTTTTATTATTTTTATTGGGTATTTACATTTTAGAAATTGCTTTGTTAGGTTGTTAATGTTGTATAGAAAATCTGGATGGTCTGAGCAGATGCGTTTGATTCTTAGAAATGAGCTGTATCCGATAGATTTTTTTTAATTTAAGGGGACGACAACTGTTAAAGTGTAGGAATTTATGTTGGTTTGTGGGTTTGTTTGTTGTATATACTGGTGGAAAGTGTATGTTTGTTTAATTTTATCATGACGTCTAAGAAAGGGATGGATGTGTATGAGCACTCCAGGGTAAATTTAATTGTATTGTGGAAGTTGTTGCAGAAAGTAAAAAAGTTTTTTAATTTTACTAATCCATGTGTCCATAATAAGAAAATGTCATCAATGTATCTAAAATATATATATAGATATATGTTGTGTTAATCTTGGATGTAGTCGATTGTGCATTCTTGAACGGATTATATCTTCATGTATTGATCATTCTACTCATATGTGTACAGATCACTATCAAGATCCGAATGATATATGTCGGTATATATGGATATATATATATATGTGTGTAATGTTTGTTCAGCTGTATGAAATGTGAAATATACCACCTCGTTTGATCGTGAAGAGTAGATGGATGCGTGTACACAGTGTCTTTATATATGCGGGTATACAAAAAGCTGTTTATATATATATATATATATATATGTGTGTGTGTGTGTGTGTGTGTGTGTGTGTGTGTGTGTGTGTGTGTGTGTGGATCCGCTCCTCATAAATTTGCGAGTGTCTGAACACAATAATTATATGTGGATATAAATAGATGAATGTATGTATGAAGAATACATTTATATGTGCACACGCATATATGGGTGCGGGAGCATCTATGCGTGGATATACGTATAGATGTGAGGATGTATGTAAGTATAAAAATATATGCGTAATTTGTGAGCATGTGTGAGAATTGTTAGCATACTTAAATATATGTAGCACTATTTATACGCGTATAAATCCCGTCTTTATAAAATATATGTATGTGAGAATACAAACGTAAGATTCGTATGTAGGCATAAGTGTAGGTCTGTAAGTATGTATAAGAATTAACACAGTCACATTTGTATATATATATATATATGTGGGGATGTGTGCGCATGTGTGGATATGAATATAAGTTAGTGTACATGGGTGGGTTAATTTGTGGGGTTACACATACATACATATCCATGGAATTAGAAGTAGGTATAAGAGTGGACCTAATTATGTACATGTTTTTCCAGTATATGAGAACATTTGATTATATGTAGGTTGTGTTAATCTTGGATGTAGTCGATTGTGCATTCTTGAACTGATTATACCTTCATGTACTGATCATTTTACACATATGTGTAGAGGTTAATATCAAGATCCGAATGATATATGCAGGTATATATGGATATATATATATATATATGTGTGTGTAATGTTTGTTCAGCTGTATGAAATGTGAAATATACCACCTTGTTTTGGGAGTTAAAAGTAGATGGATGTGTGTACACATGGCGTACATTGTCTTTATACATACGGGTATATAAAAAGTTGTGTATACGTATGTAGATGTGTATATATGTGTGCGTGGATTCGCTTCTCATAAATTTGCGAATGTGTGTGCACAATAATTGTATGTGGATATAAATAGATGAAAGTATGTATGAAGAATATATATATATATTTAGTGTATCGAGGCAGCGGATAATTTTATAAACATATACTGTTAAATATAATACCAGACGACCTATGCAAGTCGATATTTATAGCGCTGCCGAAGAAACCTGGTGCAAACGAGTGCGAACTACACAGAACTATCAGCTTAATGAGTCACATTACAAAACTGATTGTCAGAATCCTGATGAATAGAGCGAGAAGCAGAATCAGGCCAGAGATAGGGCAGGAACAGTGCGGGTTCGTCACGGACACTGGAACAAGGAACGCCATATTCATGATTAGGATGCTCTCTGAAAGGGCATTGCAAATGAAGAAAGACTTGTACCTGTGCTTCATTGATGACGCGAAGGCATTCGACAAAATACGACACAAAGAATTGATGGAGATGCTGGGCAATCTCGACATTTTCGGCAAAGACATAAGAATAATCAAGAATCTCTACTGGCAGCAAACGGCCTGCATACGGACAGGTAACGACCTCAGTAGATACACAAAGATAGAAAAAGGCGTAAGACAAGGATGCGTCTTTTCACCGGATTTGTTCAACCTATACAGCGAGAATATTTTGAGGACCCTAGATGACACGCCAGGATTTGTTATTGGAGGCCACAACCTGAACAACATAAGATATGCGGACGATACAGTGCTGATTGCGGACACGGAAAGGAAACTACAAGACCCCATACAGTAAGTAGCAGTGGAGAGTGACAAGAAGGGACTACAAATAAACTTTAAGAAAACTGAGTGCATGGTCATCAGCAAAAGATACAACCCAAAATGCCAAATACAGGTGGAGGATAACAGAATCAAACAAGTACAAGAATTTAAGTATCTAGGAAGTCTTCTAACAGGAGATGGAAAGTGCGACACGGAGATCCGAAGGCGAATTGGCATGACAAAGGACGCGTTCTAGAAGATGAGCAAAATACTAACACACAGGAAAATCTCAATAGAAACGAAGAAAAGAGTGCTAGACTGCTACGTGATGTCAGTTCTTCAATACGGCTGTGAATGCTGGACAATATCATCGAAAATGAGGACAAAACTGGACGCGGCCGAAATGTGGTTCTACAGAAGGATGCTACGGATATCGTGGACTGAGCATACAAGCAACTACGAAGTGTTAGAAAGAATGGCAACAAAAAGGAAATTGATGCTGAGCATCAGGAAGAGACAACTGAAGTTCCTGGGGCATGCAATGCGGAAGGAGAGCCTGGAGAACCTGATACTGACTGGACAGATAGAAGGAAGGAGAGACAGAGGAAGGCAGCGGATGACGTATTTGCAGGGACTGATCAGGTGGATGACGGAACGGGGGTTGCCAGGAGCAACAGGAGCAAACATACTAAGAGCCACAAGGAGTAGGGAGACGTGGAGAGCCATGATCGCCTACGTCCTGAAGGGACAGGGCACATGGAAGAAGAATGTCTTTTATGTTTAGTCATGAGCCGTTCTAAACGTCGTATTTTGGTTTTAATTTCAGTTAAAAATAAAGACAAAAATTCTCCAACATTTGGATAATTTTTTATTAATTTGGTTCATGAATAACTGTAGGTCTGTAAGCACAAACACAGTCACATTTGTATATATATGTGGGGATGTGTAGGCATGTGTGTATATGGATATAAGTTAGTGTACATGGGTGGGTTAATTTGTGGAGTTACACATACATACGCATCCATGGAATTAGAAGGAGGCGGTTAATGACTTAGTGGTCAACATCTTCGCGACTGGTCTGAATACCCCCAACTGGGATGACGCCAATACCTCTGAATCCATTGAGATCTCTATATAGATATAACACTTAATATTTTATATTAAGCTGATTTTGTTGGATTATCCTTGCCGTTTACGGACTGGACATCTAGATAGATAGATAGATAGATAGATAGATAGATAGATAGATAGATAGATAGATAGATAGATAGATATTGTAATTTTGTTATTACAATGGTTTCATAAAAGCATATCACTACACAAAAATTTTCATGTTTCTCTTCAGGTTCCTCTTCAGGTGATATGTTAAAATAAATGGTGAAAACTATTTATTTTAGAAAATATCAGATGAATTTCTGGTTATTTAATAAAATTTCACTTTTTTATTATATATATATATATATATATATATATATATATATATATATATATTAAAATACTTTAATCCAAAACGAAAATGTAGGAAGGTAAATCCCAAGAACCTGATCCTAATTAATATTAAGAAATTTTAATATTAAAAAATTATACAGGAGGAGAGCCCAATGTAATTAAAGTTAGAGTCAATATAAAGTAAAATAAATTTAACAAAATTCAAAAATGTTGAATGAACATTTCAACATGAAATCCCTAAGAGAAAAACAAATATATTCACTTTTTGTTTTATATATATATATATATATATATATATATATATATTTGTTATATATGTATATTCACTTTTATATATATATATGTATATATGTGTGTGTGTGTGTGTGTGTGTGTGTGTGTGTGTGTGTGTGCTGTACGTAGAAAAATGAGTACTCATGAGTGTATTTACTTGATAGATAATGAGAAATTCTTCAGAAGTTCGAAAACATTTGCAACAATTGAGATTGAAGCTGGGATGCTTCGCAGTAGAACAATGGTTGGTAACGTAGATCGCTACCAATCAAATGATTTCAGTCCCCGCCGGGTGACCCACCTTTTTATTTTTATTTAGCCTTTTGACTTGGATCAGCTGTGTCTCTTCTATGGGCAAAGATATGGAACAAATCCGTCCCATATACAAGTGGCTCCTTATTACACTATCAGTGTAGACGCTCTGACATTTTGCCAAAAACCAGACACTAATCTATTTTTGACACAATCCACGTAATTGGATGAAAACCACATGTAAGTGGCGCATTTCATCTACCTCGTGTTATGAGTATGTGGGCCTCCAATTATCAGTCCGAATAAAGAAAGAACCTACTGTCTATCGTTTTGCAAGGTTAGTGCGTGAAATGGCCATCCAGTGCTACTAAGTCGCACCAGTATCAACGCAGATAATCAACGAGTTTTAATTAACATTACTGAGTGAGAAAACCGTACGATAATAAATGACACTAGGCACAAATATACAAATCATGACACCCAGCCTTATAAGTGTATACCAAGCACATACTTAACAGCCAAATGTACGTCACGATATGGTGACGGAGTTTGTTAAAGCAGTGCAAAACCTTGAAGTTAAGCCTCAGAAACATTTTCAGGTCTAGTAACCCAGTTTGCTCAGACGTTCTCTGAAGCGGTTCCAAAATATTTAGATGAAACACAGAGAGGGAGAAGAGATATATCATATTATTACGTAGTAATTAGTGGGGGATCAGCTTATTACTTCATAATAATAGAGAACTGATACCCCACTTTATGACCAGCAGAAGCCCTAATTATGATTCCAACTACTATATTCAGTCAGTCAGTTAAGTGCCCTACGTGATACACACTTTGGCGATCATATCTCGAAAGAGACATGACTGACTGGACAAAAGATTATCCCGCAAGAAGTTGTCATTGCTTTCTGCGGTAGACTGGTTGCCAGCCAAGGCTTTAGAACCCAACCTGTTCTGTTATTTGACTTATAGCTTGAGGGAGATAAGATCTATCATATTATTACGTAGTAATTAGTGGGGGATCAGCTTATTACTTTATAACGATAGAAACTCGATCCCCTACTTTATGACCAGTAGAAGCCTTAATCATGATTCCACCTATTATATTCAGTCAGTCAGTTTAGTGCCATACGTGATACACGCTTGGACGATCATGATTGGAAATAGACATGACTGACTGGGCAGAAGATTATCCCGCTGTAGGTTGCCATTGCTTTCTGCGGTAGACTGGTTGCCAGCCAAGGCTATAAAACCCAATCTGTCCTATTATTTAGCCCATAACTGGAGGGAAGAGACGGATTAATACCTTTCCCAACTGTATTTGCGCACAAGTAAAATCAAGGAAATCAACTGGTATTCGAACTCGTCTCCCCCGATTTGTCGTTCCGATAACACATTCATTATCCTGAAAGGGGTAGTTAGTGCAGCGCATCTTAATTTTTTTTTTTAATCGTGTCACCCCAAGCAAGGCATTCCACTGCCACTATAACGCAGTGGGTTACATAGAGCGATTGGGTATAGGAAATGTCAGAAGGAGGGTGATAGACGAGTTAGGATGTACATAGGGAGAGAGTTGGAGAGAGTGGGTGTGAGTTAGTGTGTTAGGAGGTGTCTATTGACCTTACATTTAAACTCCTGGAGGTTGTAGCCGTCGGGGAAGCAAGCATGCGGTAGGGAATTCCACAGGCGGGAAGTGCGGGGAAAGAAGCTGTTGGAGTAGAAATTGCGGTTACATTTCATCGGTTTTACTGCAAAAAGGGTGGGACCAAGTTGCCAGTCTAGTATCTCGTGCAAATTCACATCTAGGGGGCATAGGTGAACATTATTATTATTTCGACGTTGTGCAAAAAGTTTTAATTCTGATCAAGAAAATAACGTTGGAAATCTATAAAACGTACCTGCAATTCCGTTGTTCAATTCGCCTGACACATTGTTTAAGTCTTCAAATGTATTTTGATATTTGGTCGTTCTACTACAGCTATCACCCCAAATAATTGGAAAACTTCACCTCTTTTTAATCACCATTTCTTCTGCTTCCTCTTCTTCTTCTTGTATGTGCCATGTCCCTTCAGGACGTAGGCGATCATGGCTTTCCACGTCTCCCTATCCCTGGTGCCTCTTAGTACGCTTTCTCCTGTTACACCAGTCGAACCCCGCTCTGCCATCCACTAGCTGAAGCCCATAAATCTAGAATATAAATGTATAGAAATTAGAATGGCCACAAAATGAGGGATCAGTTTATATATTGATTATAATATAGAATTGATCCCCCACTTTATACCCACATTTTAATTTCTTATAAACAGTTGGCATATATATTCTTCTTCTATGTGCTCTGTCCTTTCAGGACGAAGGCGATCATGGCTTTCCACGTCTTCCCTATCCCTGGTGGCTCTTAGCACGCTTTCTACTGTTACACTACGCAGCTGACATTCTGTCCTTCACCTGCTCAGGCCCTTCAATTATGTTATCCGCTGATTTCCCCTGTCTCTTTTTCCTTCTATCTGGTCAGTTAGTATCAGGTTCTCTAAGCCCTCCTTCCTCATTGCATTTCCAATGAACTTTAGTTGTCTCTTCCTGATGCTCAGTATTAATTTCCTTTTCGTTTCCATCCTTTCCAAAACCTCATCATTGCTCACATGCACGATCCATGATATTCGCAGCATCTTTCTGTAGAGCCACATTTCAGTTGTTTCAAGTTTTTCTTTCATCTTCTCATCATCTTGTCCAACATTCACTGCCATATTGAAGAACTGACACCACATAGCAATCCAGTATTCTTTTCTTTGTTTCTAGCGAAATTGTCCTGTTTCTTAATACTTTACTCAACTTCTGGAACACGTCTTTCGCCATGTCAGTTCGCCTTCGGATCTCTGTGTCGCACTTTCCGTCCTCCGTCAAAACACTTCCCAGGTATTTAATTTTTTGTACCTGCTTGATTTTGGTATCTTCCACCTGTATTTGGCATTTTAAATCACCTTTTAAGGTTTGGAAACCAGATAGATTTAGCAAGAACTGGCGAGTTAAATGGATGGACCGCGCACTTAAACTGCATATTCTTCAAATCAGTCATCGTCTTACAATCAGTGCGAGCGGTTGCTTTTTTCTATAAAAAGAGACTACCTCTCTGCAGCTTCTCTTGCCTGTGTTCCTTTCAGTGACTCTTTACTCGACACAAACAGATAAATATTTTACTGTTAAGCTTTACTGGAGATAATCAGTTATCAATATAACTTTCTTAACTCAAACAATTTTTCATGTTGATTTTTAAGTTTTGAATTACTTCAGCCTTGGAGCAATGAACTGAGTGGACTGGTGTTTTGTCTCTGGCTCATATTTTGGTACCTCGGGGTGGTGCAATGGCTAGCAGGCTTGTCTCGCTAAAATCATTACAACTGAGTAGTGAGTTCGACCCTCACTGGGTGTCACATGCTTTCGGCCTTCTGCCACATCTCAGCTACACATAGTAAATCACCCATATTCATCATGTTTCCTTAGTATTAAAAGGCAGTTTCTTAATCTTATCACTAGATTGCTAAATGCGGTAAAATCAACTTGGAATCACCCGATAACTTCGACAATCAAATATATTTGTACGCGCTGATTTGCGTTGTGGTTCAATGGATATCGGATCGAAACGAGAATTCCAGGAGCCGAATTCGAATTCCAGTTGAAATCTTTGCATTCACTTACGCGTAAACACACTTGGGAAAGTTTTTAATCCGTCTCTTTCCTCCAGTTATGGATTAAATAATAGGACAGATTGGGTTTTATAGCCTTGGCTGGCAACCAGTCTACCGCAGAAAGCAATGGCAACTTACCGCCGGATAATGATCTGCCCAGTTCGAGACATGATCGACCAAAGCATGTATCACGTATGGCACTTAACTGACTTACGCGTTGATTATATCTGACGATATATAACGGTCCATGAATTTGAAGCCTTGATGTTTATAACCTTTCAAAAATTCTTTCGGAAGGTTCAAAATAGTTTATTGATAATTTCAAGAACTGACTGGGTTGAAAATTTACCAGATTTTGCTGTATTTTATTTTAAATGTAAATGTATATTTTAAATGTAAATTGGCACGCATCTGCTTCACAGTTTACTGTGACGAGCAATTATTACTCAGTGTTTAAATACATGGGGTTAGTCCAATAACTTTGCAATAACCCTCATTATATGTTTATGACGACCGCTCTGAAAGGAATGTCTACTATTTTTGTCACCGATTGTTTGCATCGGGCTGTTATAGATTTTTTTTTTGAATTTTCATGATTGCCCGGAAAAAAATTACACTTTCTCTTGAGATGGTTCAGTCAATGATCTGAACAGATTCTAAGTTAAGCGTCAGATTTCAGTGACAGAATATTTCTCAAGTGTTGCGAAGTTGGTCGAGACAAGAACAGCCCTTTTGTAGTTATTGTTAACCCTACAAGCACGTTAACCATCACTTTCCAGATGATGCAAACTTGATCGAAATTTGATTTTAATGAAACACTCGTAGGTGGCACAATGCATTTGGCCCCACGAAAAAAATAGAGGCTTGAAAACCAAACAAAATATCTGCCCGTTTCTCACTTTCCGGTTTATGAGCGTCCTCGAGACCTTTTTGGAGAGGAATTATTTTCTACCCTTTGCCCTCTTTCTCGTAGGCGGGCTGTGGCGAGTTTCTCACTGCCCTGACACTATTAACATGGAAAGGATATTTATCCAGCTTCCCCACTTGAGCGAGATGTGACACAAGGTCTTTTTTAAAGTGGGGACCGACCGTGTACGGGCGGGCACAGGGGCAAAAATTCCCCAGTCCCCCTCAACCGCCGGTTGAGCTGACCCCGGTGACGAACACCTGGTCCACGTCTCTGCTGCAATGGAGTGGCGCCGCCGCGGGACACTGTTTCCCGGCACCGGGCATCTTTTAAGCAGGTACAATTTTTTCTCAGAAGCAACCCTGTCCTCGCGGACGGAGCTACAACTGAGTTACACTATGTTTTCGAGGACAGAGACGCAACTGAGAGACGATTTGGGTCACTACCCGACACAAAAATATTTATATTGATAACTAACTGATTATCTCCTGGAAAGTTAAACAGTAAATAACTTATCTGTTTGTGCTGAGTAAAGAGGAACTGAAAGGAACACAGGCAAGAGAATCTGCCGAGAGGTAGTCTCTTTTTATAGAAAAAAGCAACCTCTCGCACTGATTGTAAGACGATGAAAAATATTCCTTGGTTCTATTAGGTCTGACGTTCAAGGCTAGAACTTCCCATACCACTTATATAGTTACAATCCATCCACATTCTCTCCGTATTCCATCGACGAAACGTAAGATCCGCTCAAAGAGCTTCTTCCTGTGAACCACAGATCCTGTGAATGAGACTTCCAAAGGTGATTCCACGGTCACTGCAATCTTGACCGGTTTAAAGTTAACTCCTGTCCATATAAACTTCCCCTTAACATAAGCCTCTAACTAGAGTGGCCACGGGCCTTGTCTAGGGTGAACCTTCTGTAAAAAAGGAATATATTTTCGGAATTGTTCATTGTTCATAAATATCTCCTGCCTCCCATAAGCATGGACCAAGCGATTCTCCCGTAGAGTAATACACTACGCCTCCTCGGACTTACCCTGTCCTCAGACCTCAAATGGAACCACTATATTGAATCCATAGCAAAATCTACTGCTAAGAAGGTTGGGTCACTATGTCGATCCAGGATGTTTTTTCCACCTGAATCCATCCTGCATATATACAAGTCAACCATCCGTCCGTGCATGGAGTACTGCTGCCATTTATGGTCAGGTGCCCCTGCCGTTCTCCTCAGTGTTCTTGACAGGCTCCAAAGGAGAGTCTGTAATGTGATAGGTACTGATCTGGCGGCTCGACTGCAGCCACTTCCCCATCGTCGAAATGTGGCCTCCCTTTGTCTGTTCTATAAATATTTTGATGGCTTTTGCTCAGACGAACTTAAGTCACTGATGCCTCTCCAACAGGTGTTTACTCGTGCAACCAGATTGGTAACTGGGTCCCACCCATTCACAGTCAGGTTAGCCAAATGCAGACGACAATTCTACTCCTGCAGCTTCTGCTCTCTCACTTCCCGCCTGTGGAACTCGCTTCCGTATTCTTGGTTTCCTGACGGCTACAACCTCCAGAAATTTAAATGCAAAGTCAATACTCATCTACTAACCACTGGACTCTAGTTCTCTCCCCACCCCTGTATAACCTTCACTTTCTCTCCACCTATGTATCTGTCATCGCACCTGCTTTCTATTGTTCCTTTCTAACTAGTTTGTACTCCTCACTCTTTTCTAATTAATCTTTTTACATTTATGTAGCCCCCTGCACATCAGTGGCGTTTCCGCCTTGCTCGGGGTGAAATGATTAAAAAAAAAATATGATGACAGTGAATTGTCTATAAGAATATAAAGTTCTAATCTCATTTTGTTAAATTAACGAAAAGAAGCAAGTAGCGTTTAATTTCATAAACATTTCGAATTCAAAACGAATATGTTAAGATGGTTTGGTTTGAGATATTTTGTTTTACGGTATATCAACCTCAATGAGTTTTTAATGCCGACGAAATTTTTACAATAGATTCGTATGAATAGAATATACTACTTTGTAAAGTAGGTTTCGTTGAGTGTCAGATGTATTGCTGGTAATATTTTTTTCCTTCACGTATTTTTATTGGTTACATTTTTTCCCTTCAAAAACGTATTTTTGTTGATAATATTTTTCCTCCAAGATGTTTTGTTGGTAATCTTTTTCATTGAAAAAGGTTTTATTGGTAAATGCTTTCATAGTATTTTGAACTCGGTTTGGGGGTTAACTATTTACCCATAGCTAGGACCATAGCAGGTGCTACCATTCCGGGTCAGGGTGAACCTGGGAACAACAGCAATTAAGAGGTGGTTCCATGCTCCTCACAGCCTCTCATTCAGAGGCCTTGCTGCCGGACGCAATTTACGGTCATACCCAGGACCAAATATGTTAACATCGTGTTAAATGATACAAGATTGGAAAAAAACGGCGATCATTATTTAAAGAAAGGGCGATTATTATTTAAAAGAAAACGGCGATTATTATTTTAAAAAACGGCGATTATTGTAAAAAAGAAAAAAAACAGCGATTATTAATAAAAAAAAATGGTGATTATTTAAAAAAACGGTGATTATTATTTAAAAAATGGCGATTATTATTTTAAAAAACGGCGATTATTATTTAAAAAATGGTGATTATTATTTTTAAAAACGGCGATTATTATTTAAAAAAACGGCGATTATTATTTAAAAAACGGCGATTATAATGAGCTGCTTTTGATTAATCCGTATTTATGATTATCTGGAAATAAATCCGGAGATTTGGAAATGGACGCTGGTCAATTTCTCGTTTTCTTTTTTCTTTTTTTATTTTGATTTTAATTTAGGTGAAATACAAATCAAATAAAAATTCATTCCCATATTTTACGGATTTTACTTTAGATTATATTTTTATGAATTATCGCAAAGGATTTTAAAATCCTACTTGAAAATTTATGATTTTAATGCTTTTAATTAAAATTAAAAGCATTGAAATCATAAATTTGAGAACAAATTTACTTAGAAATCCAACGTTAAACATGATAAGATATTTCCTAAGTACAATCGCAATAAACTTGAAGAAAAGTTTCATTTTAAAGCGAGGTCTTCCCATGTACGTTGTGGTGCAGTGGATATCGGCTCGGAACGACAAATCGAGGAGCCGAGTTCAAATTTCAGTTGAAATCCTTGAATTCACTTACGCGCAAATACATACCCTCAACTTATGGGCTAAATAACAGGACAGATTGGGTTCTATAGACTTAGCTGGTAACCAGTTTACTGCAGAAAGTAATGGCCACCTACTACGAAATAGTTTTCTGCCCAATCAGTCATGTCTCTTTCGAGACATGATCGCTCAAGCGTGTATCACGTATGGCACTTGACTGGCTGAATATAATATTTGGAATCATTATTTGATTGGTTGCTAGCCAAAGCTATGAACCAGGTTGGGTTCATAGCTTTGGCTAGCAACCAGTCCACCACAGTAAGTATCACGCATGTCACTTGATGACTTCACATAAAGCAAATAACAAAATTTTGAAATAATTTTTTACTATTTTATAAATATTTATATATTGTCGCTTTCTACTTCGGTATCTCTCGGTAATTTACGTATCAATTCCGGTACTCTCCGATAACTGTAACGGATCTCTACGATTACTCTCTACTGCCCAACTGCAACAGTATTTACACACCTTCCCACTTAAGGCGAGATGTGTCACAAGGCCTTTTTAATGTGGGTCTTCCCGGCCATATAGCCAGGCCAAACATATCTGTCTATCTTTCTCCAGTCGTGATTATACTCTTCGGCGGAACCACGACTGGGTTAGTGCTCTCTGCTTTCGAGCAGAGAGCGTTCTCCACCCGAAGGCAGAGTGCTAACAGTGTCATAGTAGCAGAGGCAAATGCCAGCTGCGACGGTATTTACCAACCTTCCCACGCAAGGTTAGATGCGACACAAGGTCATTTTATAGTGGGTCTTCAAGGTCATATAGCCGGGCCAAAAAATGTCTGTCTATTTTTACCGAGTCGTGATTCTACCCTTCGGCGGAACCATAACTGGGTTTGTGCTCTCTTCTCAGAAGCAGAGAGCGCCCTCTACCTGAAGGCAGAGAGCTGACAGTGTCATAGTAGGAGCGGCAAATGCCGGCCCCGACTTCTGTTCTCTCTATGGCAGGAGTATATGTACTCTCAGCAGAGTCCATTATCATATACAAAGGGGAGATCCCGCGACACAAGGTCATTTTATAGTGGGTCTTCAAGGTCATATAGCCGGGCCAAAAAATGTCTGTCTATTTTTACCGAGTCGTGATTCTACCCTTCGGCGGAACCATAACTGGGTTTGTGCTCTCTGCTCAGAAGCAGAGAGCGCCCTCTACCCGAAGGCAGAGGTCTGACAGTGTCATAGTAGGAGCGGCAAATGCCGGCTCCGACTTCTGTTCTCTCTATGGCAGGAGTATATGTACTCTCAGCAGAGTCCATTATCATATACAAACGGGAGATCCCGCAACACTTGTCGTCTTCAAATTTCCATTCAACATGATCATACCAGCTTTTAAATGTTTCCTACGAACGACAATCAAACGGTAACTTTTTCTATTCAACAACGAACACTCTCACTCCCCGAACAGCTCAAAATTTCGCTGACAAATTGCACTCCATGCCAAGAAACGTTATCGTTTCTGCTACTACAATAAGTATCCCATTTCCTTATTAATAATATTTTCTACCTTTCTTAATTTCTTTAAACGTTCAAAACAATATTTCTACGCCTTTTTTTTTTTTCACATAAAAAATATGAAAGAAATATCCGAACAATTCCATTCTGTTTCAATTTCCCACTGACTAAGAATCGTTTTTATTGTGTGCTTAACATGTAAATTGTTATTTTTCTTTATTGCATATGAGAAAATTCCCATATTTTCCATGACGTACATTCTTTAACGTGCAGGTGTTTTCCATGCCTGTTCTTTTAAAAATTCTTAAAATTTGACTGAAATAATCAAATCCAGATGTTATTCATAAATCCACATACATAGAATGACAAACAATTTCGATGTTGCATGAAACCTTGGTTATTTTTCTGCTAATAATAATGTCTATTAAAATCACAATTCAAAAACATTTGCTTTCAACGTATTTACCATTATCTTTTTGCACCTGCAGAAACATTTCTTACACCGTAAAAAACGGAAAATAGAACCCACGACGCAATAATAATAGCCAAATAGATCGAAACCACAGCATGTAATCTAATGTTATTCTGTTCACCAGGTTTTATTATGATAAAAATTAAAATCTGCTCTAATATATACATATATATAATTATTTGTTTGTACATTGTTTTTAGTCAATACCCGCATGATAATCATCATGTTACGGAAATTAACGAAGATTAACGAAACTGGTTATAAACAACCGACAATTTGAAATGATTTGTTTGAACATTATTTTTGATCGATACTCGTATTTAAGTAGATATTCTGTTTATAATCAAACAGTATTATATATTTATTTTAACCGGCCTGATTATTTACGATAATCATCATGTTACGGAAATTAACGAAGATTAACGAAACTGGTTATAAACAACCGACAATTTGAAATGATTTGTTTGAACATTATTTTTGATCGATACTCGTATTTAAGTAGATATTCTGTTTATAATCAAACAGTATTATATATTTATTTTAACCGGCCTGATTATTTACGATAATCATCATGTTACGGAAATTAACGAAGATTAACGAAACTGGTTATAAACAACCGACAATTTGAAATGATTTGTTTGAACATTATTTTTGATCGATACTCGTATTTAAGTAGATATTCTGTTTATAATCAAACAGTATTATATATTTATTTTAACCGGCCTGATTATTTACGATAATCATCATGTTACGGAAATTAACGAAGATTAACGAAACTGGTTATAAACAACCGACAATTTGAAATGATTTGTTTGAACATTATTTTTGATCGATACTCGTATTTAAGTAGATATTCTGTTTATAATCAAACAGTATTATATATTTATTTCTACCGGCCTAGTTATTTACGATAATCATCATGTTACGGAAATTAACGAAGATTAACGAAACTGGTTATAAACAACCGACAATTTGAAATGATTTGTTTGAACATTATTTTTGATCGATACTCGTATTTAAGTCAATATTCTGTTTATAACCAAACTGTATTATATATTTATTTCTACCGGCCTGATTATTTACGATAAATTTTGTACGAAAATGTGCGTCATTCGGCATGTTTCGAAAATGTGAACCCTATCAACATAGGGGAAGCCACCAACTGCTCTGGCACGTTATAGACCACTCGACCACGAATGATACCACAGTTAAAAAAGTTAAAACCATTTCGTTAATCTTCGGGATTTTCCGTTACATTGTATGTTTACATTTGTTGACATTGCGATACATTTCAGAGCAGAGATGGTTATTTGCGTAGAATCGGAAATTGTGGTATATAGGGTTGATTTGACTTCCTTTAGACTGTGGAATCGTACAAAATTTATCTTAAATAATCAGGCCGGTAGAAATAAATATAAATATACTGTTTGATTAAAAACAGAATATCTACTTAAATACGTGTATCGACTAAAAATAATGTTCAAACAAGTAATTTCAATATGTCGGTTGTTAAAACCATTTCGTTAATCTTCGAGATTTTCCGTAACAGCATATATATATATATATATATATCCAAGTGAATAAGGAACGAAGAAAATATTAACAACGTTCAAGGCATTAATTTAAAACAGTGCTCAATATAGAAATAGAGCTATGAATATTTATTATAAATTGTAGTTTAGAACATGTACAAATTATCATCTAGTATAAAAATTTAACCTATATAAGAAAGGAAACTTCCATCTCATTTAAAAAATAGCGTTTACTCCCTGATGAGACATTGTCCTTTCAATGTCGTAACAAAATGTATACTTTTTAGTAGATTGTCATTTGAACATGTTCTAAAGTATAATATATATATATATATATATATATATATATATATGTGTGTGTGTGTGTGTGTGTGTGTGTGTGTGTGTGGAATACGGTTAATAATCTATATATATATATAAAAGGCAATCTGTGAGTCTGTGTGACTCTTCCCTATGCACACCTACATTTTTTAATCTACGCCATTCAAACTTTCTAGGGACACATATCTACAGGGAAGCCAGGTTGACATATACTTTTCTAGTTTTAAGTTCAGCAATTTTCCCTTTCGAACTTTTTGGCCAATGGACACGATTGTTTACATTTGCTCCGTAAATCATCTAAGATCTAAGATGGTTGCTGAATTACGTCACAGAAATCAAATCACACGTGTCAAACGCGACTGAAATATTTTTTTATTAAAATTTAAAATAGAAAATAAAAAATAAGCCTTTATATTTAATTTTTATTCCGACGCTTTAAAAATTCATTTGGTCAACAAAAAATGTGAATATTTTTCCCCGTAATTTTGAAACAAAAGAAATATTTTTTTTAAAAAGAAAAGTGTTTTTTCAAACAAAAACAAAATATGTAAAATAAAAAATGGCATATTCTCCTACTACTAAAATGTTCTGAGTTGCACGGGCAACGCCGGGCTATGATGCTAGTTCTTCATAAAAGAATATCGATTAACTTACATATCCGGAACTTTGTTTTATATTATGATATAATATCAATTTAACAGGTATTAAAATTTACGCATGTTAAGAATATATGAAGAATTGATGAACAAAATGCACTGTGAACCGAATAAAAATTGTTTAATCACACCAAAGTTTATTTAAGTCAGCACAAAAATTTAAAAAAAAATGTTTTCTTTCTTCCTTTTTGTTTTTAAAATGGCCGGTATTCATAGAAATCTAATATATCAGGCTATAGCATTGGTGGACAAATAATTTAGAGAGTTAAGTTAAAGGGAGATAAGTACATGGCTACCGGAAGTGATATCGGACATGGAAGGAGAACGATATACCCCAGTGATTGTAATAAAGTGTTCGGTTTGAAATTCCCAACACCTGAAGAAGATGGAAACGTCATAAACCTGGCAGGAAAGGTGAGGACGATAGTCCGAATAATGTAAACTAGCGGAACCCGTGGAATTTCCACGGAAGGATAATTATGATTTCCTGGAAAAATTTCACTTTGTCTTACTACAAATGAAAGTCACGTTTTGAAACATAAAGTTATTGGATAATAAAATAACGATAACACAGAGTGTAATTTTATTAAAATATCTATAAAAGTAATGTCCATCGAATCTACTGTAATCTTATATTATATTAAGCGGCCTATGCACAGACCATAACCAAAATACTGTATGCTATTTTGTGAGAGATTTTAAAAGAGAAAATGTTTTTTATTACTAAAAATCATGGCTCCTGTGTCCATTGTAAACAGAAAAGACCAACTGAGTAATGGCCAATGGTGTAGAGGCCAAAAATTTTGTTATTAGGTCGCGGGATACAACAACAGACCTACGTATTTTTACTATATTGTACAGTACACACACATATACACACACACAATTACTGCTACAACCACCAGCTTAAGCTGCTACTGATACGGTAATGCTATAGGCTCTCTCCTCCTACTCTCTCACTCTTTACGTTTTGGGAAAGGTGAGAGAAAGTCTGAGGAGATTATAAAAAGATAGAGGGGAAGGAAAAGCTCGTGTAGAGAGTAAGTGTGTTATCTTTCTTCAGTGGCGTAATGGACGGAGGAACTAAGTAACCAACTAAGGAAGGAACAAGCAGAATTACATGATAGCGCATGTTCTTTCGATTGTCCTTTCTCCTCGGCAACATCTTCGTAGTCTCCTTCACTCGGTTTTCTTTCATGGTTTGTAAATTCCTTGCGTCTTAGTGCCTTGCTTAGAGTTGCAATTATATTTTTAAAAATCCATTTGAACTGATAATTCATATAGGAGGGTTAGTTAAAAAAAGAAAAGTTATCGTCCTTCTTATTAATGGTTTTAAAAGATCTGGTCTGGTATGTGCGTGGGTGGTGCAGTGAATACCAGCTGGAAACGAGAATTTGGAGAACCGAGTTCGAATTCCAGTTCAATTAGTTGCATTCACTTACACGAAAATACCCTTGGAAAAGGCATTAATCTGTCTCTTCTCCATCCAACTATGGGTTAAATAGCAGGACAGATTGGGTTATATAGCCTTGGTTGGCAACCAGTCTACCGCAGAAGGCAACGACAACCTACAGCGGGACAAATTTCTGCCCAGTCATTCAAGTTTTTTTCCAGACATGATCGCCCAATCGTGTATCACGCATGGCACTTAAATAATCTATCTATATATCTATTTATCTATCTATCTGAGAGATAAACAGAAAGATGTTTATTATAGCCGAGTTCGAATTCCAATTGAATTAGTTGCATTCACTTACGCACAAATACCCTAAGGAAAGGTATTAATCAATTTCCTCTCCCTCATGCTATTGGTTGAATTGTATGACAGATTGGGTTCTATATCCTTGATCGGCAACCAGTCTATCGCAGAAAAAACAGCAATCTATTGCCGGAAAATCTTCTGCTTAATCAGTCATGAGTCGAAAGCGACATGATCGCCTAAGCGTGTATCACATATGGCACTTAACTGACTGACTGAATATAATATTTGGAATCATTATTAAGGCTTCTACTGGTCATAAAGTGGGGGATAGGTTTTCTATTGTTATGAAGTAATAAACTAATCTCACCACTAATTACTACTTAATAATATAATACATCTCTTCTTCCTCTAGCTATGGGTCAAATAACAGCACAGATTGGGTTCTATAGCCTTGGCTGGCAACCAGTCTACCACAGAGAGTAATGACAACCTACTGCGTGATATGCTTCTGTCCAAGTGTGTATCATGAATGGCACTTATCTGACTGACTGAAATTGATCAAACCTGGAGAAGTGAGTTGCCTGAGAAGTTTTCAGAACTCATTGATAGAAATTTTACTTTGCAATAATAAATTAGCAGGCTACTTATAAGCTCTTTAGTAGTGAATTTGATTCTTACTAAGTGCACAATACGAGTAATTTTTATAATGAGTTCTGAGTTTTGTCTAGAATTGTACAATTATGTTGGCATCTGCGTTCGCCAATTTTAAAGTGTCTGACAATTAAATTCTATTCCCAGGGCCACACGCTACCTGAACGGTAGGCAGAAACGCTCATTTCTTCCTTGTTCCCTCGGCCTCTAATCGCTTCCTTCCCTTGCTTGTCACCTTTTCTTGTCGCAGGTGATTTAAAGATCTTAACAACCGTATAACCCGACTTTATTTCCTTTCACGTGATTATTTATTTATTTATTTCTATTCTGCCTTCGTCTCACTCGGAACCAGGTGACATTTTCTCTATTCGTGGTCGCCCTGACACAACGAATATCCATTCTCAAATAATAGAAAGTAAAAAAAAAAAAAATAGACATAGAGAAAACAGATTAATTGCATTCGATATTATATGGCAGTTTGTTGATTTGATATAGAAGAGGAAAGTTTCTCATTGCCGGGGATGGATGTCACAACGTATGAAATATTGTTGATCTATTATTAAAACACTATACATTTAGAGTTATACACATATATAAATTTACACCTTGAACATGCGTGTGACTATAAATTCTACACATACGTTCCAGACATATTTGCATTTACCTTTTGCTAAACATATATGTGTGTGCGTGTGTGCACGCGCTTCGTTGATGTGAATTTAAGCATGGTACTAGGTTGTTATTTAGGTCCCAGTTTTTTATTGTTGAAATAGTTACAGTTAACTATCTCTTCTATTCTACCAGCTTCTTTTCTCACACTTTCCGTCTGAGGAATTCTCTTCCGTTTACTTTCTTCTCTGACAGCTACGATCTCCAAAAAAATTAAATGCAGCATTGCCCTTGTCTGTCCTCTTGAATTCCATTCATCTTTTATCCTTTTTTCAAAAACTCCTGTAGCCAGTCTTTTCTTTCCCTGTAACCCCCAGTGAACTAGTGGTGGTCCCGCCTTGCTTGAGGGGAAATGATTAAAAGAATTATATATATTTCTCATCCACATACAAGCCTGTTTCGCTATATCACAGCTCATCAGTGTGACTAGACATCCACTTGCTTCTGGCCGAGGCCGAATCTCGACGGATTTGGTGTTAGTCGGAGTTCCTACTCCCTAAGCCATCGACGCATGGAATAAGTGAATGGAAATTTTAGCGTGTTATATATATGTGGTGTATACACTCGCCAGCTACCGGGAGAATTGAATTCAATGCGGTAGAGTAAAGCGTAAATCGCAAAAGTGATTTCTGTTTTTAAAATTTTCCTGTCTTGGGAGCTCAGTCGGAATGAGAGCATAATATGTTAGTCACCCACTTACAAGCCTGTTTCTCGGTGCCACAGCTTATCATTGTGGCTAGACATTCACTTGCTTCCAGCCGGGATCGAATATATGTTTGCGTATTTGTGCTTTCAGACCAAGGTTATAATTAAAATGGCTGTTTCTCCCTATTTATAATTAGGTGTCTCTGATGACAATAAAGTAATTTAATGTTGTCTGTCTTTTTGTTTATACCAAGTTTGTTTGAGTTTTGTTTAATGGCATATCGACCTCTGTTGGCTATTTAATACCAAAAAGGTGGGGTTTTAAGGTATTTTTTAAAAAACAACTAACTTATTCTATCTTTGGCTTTATTTTTATTTTCATTTTTATTTTTACCATATTCGTCGGTGAGCATGTTATTTAATTTAGGTTGAGCACTTACGCGCAAATACCCTTGGGAAAGGTATTAATCCGTCTATTCCTTCCAGTTATGGGTTAAATAGCAGGACAGATTGGGTTCTATAGCCTTGGTCGGCAACCAGTCTACCGCAGAAAGCAATGGCAACCTACTGTGGGATAATCTTCTGTCCAGTCAGTCATGTCTCTTACGAGACATGATCGCCCAAGCGTGTATCACGTATGGCACTTAACTGACTTACTGTTTATAATAAGATAAATGCCAGAACACTCAAATTATAAAAAAAACCTTGAGTCCTCTTCACTTGGAATTATATATATATATTAGTCATCTACATACATCTGTTTTGTTGTATCCCAGCTCATCAGTGTGGCTAGACAACTATTGCTTCCAGCCGGGATAGAAACTCGACCGATTTGGTGTCAGTTGGGGTGGCTACTCCGTAAACCATCGACGCATGGAATTGAAAAGACGGCAATTTTAGCGTGCTATATATATGCGGTGTATACACGCTCCAGTCACCGGAAGAACTCAATTCATTACTGAATATACATATATTAGTGTGAAGGAAGCAATTAGAAGGCCGAGGAAACAAGGAAGAAATGAGCGTTTCTGCCTATCGTTCAGGTAGCGTGTGGCCCTGGGAATAAAATTTAATCGTCAGGCACTTTAAAATTGCCGAACGCAGATGCCAACATAATTGTACAATTCTAGACAAATGCAGAACTCTTTATAGATATTACTTGTATTGTGCACTTGATGAGAACCAAATTGACTACTAAAAACCTTCATAGTAACAGGCTAATTTATAATTGCAAAGTGAAATTTCTATCACTGAGTTCCGAAAACTTCTCAGATAACTTACTTCTAACCCCTCTTTCTCATCACTTCCCCCTCCCTATGTAACCCCCTAAGTAACCCCCTAAGCAACAGTGGCAGTAAAACTGCCTTGCTTGGGTAAAATTATTAAAAAAATTTAATGCCCAGAGTGACCTTATAAAACAGTTTGTTTACCTGTTTATTGTTGGCTTCTATCACATTTACTCTGTTACCTTGTGAATCAATATACATCCTGGGTAGAGTACCTCAGCGTGATCTAATGGTTAACAAGCTTGTTTGCAAGAACCGATGGCAACTGAGTAGTGAGTTAGATTCTCACTGGGTACGCCATACCTTCGGCCTTGTTCCACATGTAAGCAGAGCTTAGTAAATCAACTATATACATCCTGGACGATGATTACCTTGCTGGAAACATTGTTGCAACCCGTTTTGCCGAACGCTTTTCAGTGGTGACGTGTTGCAGGATGTTAGAGCAACATCAGTACACCTTTGGTTCGTCTAGGGCATTTTTTTTTAATTTGATAAGGTGCTGTCGGAGGGTAAAGTCTAGTAAATATGCGGATGGTGCTTTCTGTTGCAAATAATTGATTTGCCGGTAATTCGCTAACTTTTACGGCTAATTTTAATCATCACCAAACCCTCTGTTAAAATATTCCACACTGTTTGCCAATTCATATTCAGTTCTCCTGTTATCAGCCGCGCACTTAATGATCCATTTGAGCGTACCATTCGTTATCGATTTCATATGTATGCAATTATCTTGAGCTTTTGGCTAACACAGTTCTTGTTTTGTTTGTTTGTTTCCTTGCTTGCTTATTTGTATGTTTCTTTGTTTCTTAGTTTCTTTGTTTATTTGCTTCTTTCTTTTTTGTTTCTTTGTTTATTTCTTTGTTTCTTTTTTGTTTGTTTATTGGTTTGTTTGTTTCTTTGTCTCTTTCTTTCTTTTTTGTTTCTATGTTTCTTTGTTTCTTTTTTCTTTGTTTGTTTCTTTGTTTTTTGTTTCATTTATTGCTTGTTTCTTTGTTTGTTTCTTTTTTGTTTCTTTGTTTCTTTGTTTCTTTGTTTCTTTATTTCTTTGTCTCTTTCTTTTTTTGTTTCTATGTTTCTTTCTTTGTTTTCCTCTGTTTGTTTCTTGTTTCATTCTTTGCCTGTTTATTTGTTTCTTTCTTTGTTTATTTCTTTGTTTGTTCGTTTGTTTCTTTGTTTCTATGTTTTTTTGTTTCTATGTTTCTTTTGTTTGTTTGTTCATTTGTTTGTTTCTTTTTTGTTTCTTTGTTTGTTTCTTTTTTTTGTTTGTTTTTCTTTTTTGTTTCTTTGTTTGTTTATTTATTTCTTTGTTTCTTTTTTGTTTGTTTCTATGTTTCTTTTTTTTGTTTCTTTGTTTCTTTCTTTTTTGTTTCTTTTTTTCTTTGTTTGTTTCTTTGTTTCTTTGCTTGTCTCTTTCATTCTTTGTTTGTTTATTTGTTAGTTTCTGCCTTTTTTTTGTTTCTGTTTTCTTTGTTTCTTTGTTTTGTTTGTTTCTCTTTTTCTTTTTTTTTCTTTCTTTCTTTCTTTCTTTTTTGCCCCGTTATTCCTGGAAGCACCTGTCCCGATTCTAAAATACGATTTCTCGATAGTCATTTTTGCTGCATTCAGTTACGCACAAATAACCTTGGGAAAGGGTATGAATCCATCTCTTCTCCCTCCAGCTATGGTTTGAATAGCAAGACAAATTGGGTTCTATAGCCATGGTTGGCAACCAGTCTACTGCAGAAATAAATGGCAACCTACTGCGAGGAAATCTTCTGCCTAGTCAGTCATGGATCGAAAGAGAGATATCACGTTTGACACTTAAATGACTGAATATAGAAATAGATACTCTGCTTTTAGTTAATAGATACATTTTAATAAATACTGTATAAGAATATTTAAGTAAATTCTATACTTTCCTTTACACATAAATAATATGTTATATATTTGAATGGGGCTAACATTTTACTTGCACAGAATATAAATGAACACGTGTAACTTTTATTACTGCTCGGCAACGAATGACTCATCTCATTTGCGTCGCAAGAGAGTGGAAGTTGAAACATGCGTGGACGAGTTCGAATATGAATGCCTTTCCAATTCGTTATACTCACGGTACACGACGGTTATTCTGGGAAAATAAATCGTCACACGTCTTCTTCTTGGTTCAAAACAGTCTGCTCGGCCGTGAACGCCCAGAGAAATCATATTTTTCCTGGTGTACCGGTGTAATAATTCGAATCATTTCACCCCGAGCAAGGCAGGACCGACACTAGTGCAGAACGGGTTGCAGTGACAGAAAAGAACTGAGTACAGGGAGAAATGAAGAAGGATAAAAGATGGATGAGATTCAAACACCCTGATTGAGCACTCTAGAAGAAAGGTTGACTTTGAAAAACAGTAGCCACTCTAGCGTGTACACATCGCTCATTCAGTAAAAATGAATTGGAGCACTATAGCTATTGGGCGCGTAATATGATATGCGCTAAAAAAAGACTGCCTTCTTCCACCGAACGCCCCGTGGCCCAGGGGTAGAGTCGCCGACTGACGCCAATTCGGTCGAGTTTCGAGCCTGGCTTATGTAGCAATCGGAGTCTCACCGTACTGATGAGCTGTGATACAGCGAAACAGATCTCTCTGCGGATGGCAACAACATATATATATATATATAGTAAAGTTTTGTAATTTGCTTGAAGCATTGTGTAAAATAGTTGTATGGGTATGTCTTGAATGCTGTCACAATGTGTTGAGTGAAAGGTAAGGAAGTGTTTGGGTATTACCTATTTATTAAACATTAATATTTCGAGATTAAACTGAGCTATGCCCCGAGACGCATATAGCCGTTTATCACTCGAACACCTCAGCAACACACAACTTTATGCGGTAGCCACAGACATAACCCCAACCCTAATAGAACACCGCATTAACACTGCATGGCATGAAATATGCAACTTACGGAAAATCCCTAGCAAGTACAGACTAAATTTTGCCACCGAGAACAGTCAGTCAGTCAGTTAAGTGCCATACGTGATGCACGCTTGGGCGATCATGTCTCGCAAGAGACATGACTGCCTGGGCAGAAGATTATCCCGCAGTAGGTTGCCATTGCTTTCTGCGGTAGACTGGTTGCTGACCAAGGCTATAGAACCCAATCTGTCCTGTTATTTAACCCATAACTGGAAGGAATAGACGGATTAATACCTTTCCCAAGGGTATTTGCGCGTAAGTGAATACAATGAATTCAGCTGGAATTCGAACTCGGCTCCCCGAGTTCTCGTCCCGAGCCGATATCCAATGCACCACAACGCACAGGAACAGTAACCTCCCAAAATTCTACCACCTAATCAAAACACAAAAATAACACGACACCACAGATTAGACCCATTGTCTTTGGCATAGAAGGTCCCACATCCAAAATAGCATGGCTACTATCACACATCCTTAAACCCATACTCTCCACCTTCTCCGGACACGTCAAAAGCTCCGATGAAGTCATCCACAGACTACACGGAATCCATCAAAACGAGCTACAACATAACCGATACGCATTTAGCCTTGATGTTGTTTCGCTATATACGTCAGTACCGGCCCACCCAGCGGTTGATTTAATAACGGATTGCATCACCACTTCAAGCATACACTGCTACTACTTTACTCCAAAGGACATACACCTACTCCTGAGAACTATAGTAGACAACACCTACTTTACGTTCCAAGGACGCACCTGCAAACAGTCCACCGGCCTTCCGATGGGGTCCAGCCTATCGGGACTACTTGCCGTCACATACATGAACCAACTGGAGCGTCGCGCACTCAGCACCTGCCATTCATACGCCTTGTTCACGAGATATATTGATGATATACTCATCCTTACTTCTTCACGTGACGAGGCAAGCAGAATGGCAGCGACGTTCAACGGTATGGACGGCAAAATAAAATTCACAATCGAGCATCCCGATGCCAGTGGATGCCTATCACTGCTGGACTTCAGGCTAAAAGTATTGGATAGAGGTGAAGTTCACACCGATTTCTGCAAAAAGCCTGCCAGCAGGGATATGTTTGTCCACTATCGATCAGCCCTCCCTAAGCTTTCGGCTCACATGAGCCATCTTCAGAAAAATTACAAGGACGTTAACATAAATACATCCATCATCAAAAAAGATGATTTTATCTTGTGTTGACATAAAACATTGCTAAGAAACGATAACAGTCACCGAATAGCAGACGCAGTTCGTAAATTTGTAAGCTTAGAACCAGGATAATAAAACAATGTCCAAATGTTCGATAATTTTTGTCTTTATTTTCACCTGAAATTGAAGCCACAATACGCTGTTTAGAACGGCTCATGATTAAATATAATAGACATTCATTATGTCTTATATTTAACAATATATGCTTAGAAAATTATCTGCTGCCTCGATACAATATATATATTATTTGCATTTACTGTCTTCAAAGACACATGGCCCAATGGATAGACTAAACTATCGCCCGGTTCACACTCCACCCACATCTATTGAACAGGTGAAGAGGCTCATCCTTTGTTTCCTGTTTAGGATGCGGTTTCCGAATTTCTCTTTTCCAATCTTTGCACTCTTTTCTTTTTTTATTTTTTTCAATTGGAGTAGATAGACTAAACTATCGCCCGGTTCACACTCCACCCACGTCTATTGTACAGGTGTAGAGGCTCATCCCTTGTTCCCTGTTTAGGATGTGGTTTCCGGCTTTCTCTTTTCTATTCTTTTCACCCTTACGTAGCCCCCTGCGCATCAGTAGCGTTATCGCCTTGCTTGGGGTGATATGATTAAAAAAAAAAAAAAGATCAAAATAATTTTGAGTTCAATACCTGGCAACAGTAAGAGCGAACAAAAAAATAAAGAGTTGAGGTAAATAGAGATAAGAAATCCGGAAGTGGCATGACTCAAGAAACGAGAACAATCTATCCCAGTAATAAAAAAAAACGGGTTTGGTTCAAAAGTATAGGCACCTGAAGAAGACCGGAACGTACAACGGCCGAAACGTCGTGTATATGATAATAAATATGAGGACAACATTCCGATCAATGTAAAATTGTGTATATATATGCGTTTGTATGTGTGTGTAAATGAATAAAGAAAACCGGCCTAAATTGATAAATAAATGCATAGTTCAGTTTTCTCTCTCATTCACCAGATTATTCTTTCCATTTTGTCTTTTTCTTTCCCTGCAATTGACACCTGACATGACTTTCCTTTTCACATTTTTTCCTTTTAATTCCAAATCCCCTTCACATTCCATCCAAAATGACAATCAATTCTTTCCTTTTTCACTTTTCCGCCATTTTCCTTCCTGCTTCTTTCCACCGATTGTCACATCCACATGGATATATTTACAGTATTTTTATTTTACAACTTTCTTCTACCCAGTCCGCCTTCCATGGATACGCCTACCCTGAACACGATAGCATCTAACTGCAGCACCTCCTCTTCCTCCTCCTCCTACACCACCACCACTGTCCAGTTACGAATTCTTTCTTATGCACACTCATTTTTTTCATGTATACATAATTTACATTTTTTTTCTCACTTTTTATCCTATTGATTTTAAACTTGACTTAGTGTTTTTTTTAATCAATTCACCCCAAGCAAGGCGATAATGTCATTACAACTTTAGCTACTGGGTGTGAATGAGAATGAGAATGAGAAGGCCGAAGGAGGCTTCTTCGCTCTTATTCATTTCATCATTTTTCTCTTTCTTCCTAGTTTTATTATTATGTTGTCATTTTTCATCATATTATGATTACTGCCATGGTCGCACTACCTACCACATCCGCGGGAAGACCTAAGGCACGTCGTGGTGTGTTGTTATGCCTCCACTTCATGTTTTTTTCTATCACCCCTAACATCTCTAGCTTTTTTTCTATCACCCCTAATATCTTTAGTTACATAGACAAAGATTTCCTTAGTGTGTGGTCTGTACTTAACAAGACAATTTTTTGTATATCTCTTAAGCTAGGGTTTCCAGGGATTCTTTCAATGTGTTGTTTTGTTCCATTTTTTATCATTCCAAGTGCACCTACTATCACTAGCACGATTCTTGTTTTCAATATCCACATTTGTTCTATTTCAATTTCCAGGTCTTTATATTTTGAGTTTTTCGAATTCCTTGATTGCTATGTTACAATCCGCTGGACAAGCCATATAAATTAATAAGCAAGTTTTTTGTTTTTTGTTTTTTGTTTTTAACAATAATGTCCGGCTTATTTGCTTCAATTTTTTTTTCTGTATAGATGGTGTAATCCCATAAAATGGTGACATCTTCTAATTCTGTAACCGGTGCTGGGTGATGTTCATATTAGTGTTTCTTTACAGATTTTCCATAGCGTTTGCACATTGTCCAATGTAAATTATTGTTATTATTACTATTATGTCATTTTCATCATAGGTCGATTTCTACTATCGTCACACTACCTAACAAGTCTGCTGAAAGACCTAAGGCAGGTCGTGGTGTGTTATTATGGCTACATGTTTGTTTCTGTCTTCCATAACACCTCTAGCGTTACACGGAGAAAGTTCTACTTAACGTGTGGGCTGTACTTATCAAGACAATTTTTTATAAATCTCTTACGCTGGGATTTCCAGGGATATTATCGATGTGTTGTTTTGTTTCATTTTTTATCATTCCAAGTGCACCTACTATCACTGGCACGATTCTTGTTTTCAATATCCACATTTGTTCTATTTCAATTTCCAGGTTTTTATATTTTGACAGTTTTTCAAATTCCTTGATTGCTATGTTACAAACCGTTGTACAAGTCATATCAATTAATAAGCAAGTTTTTTTCTTTTTGGTTTTTAACAATAATGTCCGGCATATTTGCTTCAATTTTTCTGTCTGTGTAGTTGGTGTAATCCCATAGAATGGTGACATCTTCTATGTCTGTAACGGGTGCTGGTTGATGTTCATACCAGTGTTTGTTTACAGATTTTCCATAGTGTTTGCACATTGTCCAATGTAAATATTGCCCCACTCTATCGTGGCGATTTTTATATTCATTTGGGGCAAATACAGAACATCCAGAGATTAGATGGTCTATTGTTTCTTGGTATTTATCACACAGTCTGCATTTTGGATCCACATTATTGTGTATAATTTTTGCCTGAAAGTTCCTAATGAAAAGACTTTGGTCTTGCGCAGCAAGAATAAAGCCTTCAGTCTTAGACATTAATCCGGATGCACGTAACCATCGATGGGTATTAACTTTATCAACATTGGGTTTATTGGCACGTTCTGGATATTGGCTGTGCAGAGGTTTGTCTTGCCAGCGTTGTTTCATCTGTTCAAGAGTTTTATCTTCGGCTTTCATTTTCATATTTTTTGCCGCAATAGTTGGTTCTTGGCTTCTGTTTTGCTTTTCTACAGAATCTACTAACTGTAAATCTTGTTTGTATTTACTGCCTTCTTTCATTATTGAATATTTTTTCTTTCTGTTTTCATTTTGTTTAACTTATTGCATCATCCAGTCCTTTGTTGTTTCTATGTATGTTAGTAAGCTAATAGTTGTTGTCTTCTATGACAATTCTAGCGAAATAAAACCTCTTCCTCCTTCTTTTCGGGGTATGTATAGACGGTTTACATCAGACATTGAATGATGCATTTTATGTTTAGAAAGGAGCTTTCTTGTCTTAGAATCCATTCTTCTGATGTCGTTTAAAGACCAGTTCAAGATGTTGAAGCTATATTAGACCACTGAGATGGCAAGGTTTTTAATGGCCATAATTCTATTCTAAGAATTCAATTCAGTTTTTAATATCAGTCGTAGCCTTCTATAGTACTCTTTACGCACTATTTCTTTCATTTTCTATGGTGAATTATTTCACTCTCATTTACACCTAGGTACTTATAAGCTTCTTCTTGCTCTAAGTATTTTATTGTTACAGCAGGGTTTAAGCTAACTGAGGATGATTGCTCTAGTGATACTCGTAAAACAGCAGCTTTAGCACATTTATTCAAACTGAATTTCATTTCAATGTCTTCACTGAATCATTTTACAGTTTGCAGAAGACCTTTCAGCTCATTGTCATTCTTAGCATACAACTTTAAGTCATACATGTAAAATAGATGGCTTATTTTCTTTGGAGCTATTTTATAACCCCATTCTGTCTTACTAAGTTGATTGGTTAATGCTATTAATTATATATAAAATAGTAAGGGAGACAAAGAGTCACCTTGAAATATTCCTGTGTTGATGTTTATTGCACCAAACTTATAGGTTCTATTTATATAACAGAGGTAAAGTGTTGTATTTCTTATCGACATACGCTGTTTGATGAAATTGATGTTAACGGGTGGTACCTTGCACATGTTCAAAGACTTTAAGATCCAGGAATATGGTACACAATCGAATGCCTTCCGATAATCTATCTAGGCACTACTAATATTTTTCTTTGCATTGAAGCAGTTTTCCAAGATCATTCTGTTAATCAGTAATTGGTCTTTACATCCGTAACGGCCACATTTGCACCTTTTTTTGTTCAAGCGCTAGTAAGTCATTTCTTTCCTTAAAAATATGTCTTTTTTTTTTTTAAATAGATGTCAATAGTTTGCATGTTATCGGAAGGCATGTAATTGGTCTATAGTTTTTCAGGATATCTGTTTCACTATTCTTGAGTAGAAGAAAGGTAATTTCTTTGGTCATCCATACAGGAATTTTAGTGGGATCGTTAACTATTTCTTGAAGTTTTTGGCTAGTTTCTGTAGGCTGTTTTTAAATAATATAGCCAAAAAAATTTTATCTGTTCCTGAAGATTTCCAGTTGTGTGCTTTTTTCATTGCATATTTACCATTTTCTTCTATTATTCCAGCCTATGTCTGTTCTGGTTTATTTTTCATTTGTTCTATTGCTTGCGCAATCAATTATTATTATTTCGATTTCTGCTATGGTCACACTACCTACCAAGTCTGTTGAAAGATCTAAGGCAGGTAGTCGTGTGATGTTATGGCGACATATCCTGTTTTGTTTTTCTACCTCTTATAACATCACTAGCGTTACATGGACACAATTCTTCTTAGTGTGTGGGCTGTACTTACCAAGACAATTTTTGTAATTCTCCTAAGCTGGGATGTCCAGGGAATTTTTTCAGTGTGTTGTATTTCTTTCTCTTTTTTTTTTTTTTTTCATTATTACTCCAAGCACACCTACTATGACTGGTACTATTCTTGTTTTCAATTTCCACGTTTATTTGTCATTCGATTTCCAGGTCTTTATACGTCGATAGTTTTTCAAATTCTTTGGTTGCTATGTTATTGTCCGCTGGGCAAGCCGTATCAATTATTAAGCAGGTTTTTCTTTTCTTTTCTATTTTTGACAATAATGTCCGGTTTATGTACTTCAATCTTCCTATACGTAAAGATGGTGTAATCTCCGAATTGTGATGTCTTCTATTTCTGTAACCGCTGTGAGCGATGTTTATACTAGTGTTTGGTAACATATTTTCCAAGGTGTTTGCATACTGTCCAGTGTAAATATTGTCCTCCTCTATCGTGACGATTTTAATTTTCATTTGGCGCAAGTACAAAAATCCTGAGATTAGGTGGTCTATGGTTTTCTGATATTTGTGACAGAACTTGCATTTTGGATTCACATTATGTAAGATATTTATAATTATTATTCTTTTCTGTCATCTTTATTCTTGCATTTGTTTCTTTCCATTTGTTTCTTTCCTTATTTCTTATTTATTCCAATTCGCTTTCTCTGATTCTGATTTCTCCTCCCAGACCCGAAAAGTGACGTGAGTCTTTCGTTTCCTCTTCGAATTTTTCACTTCATTTTACATCTTACCCTTTTTGTCTTTTCCCATTAGTTCAGATCTTTTACTCCCTTACATGCGATCCTTCCCTTTATTTAATTTCATTAAGTCCTTCCTTTTATTCTATTCTATTAAGCCTTTCCCTTTATTTAATTTTATTAGGTCTTTTCATATATTAAATTCCATTAAGTCCTTCTCTTTATTTAATTCCATTCAATCCTTACTTTTATTCAATTCTATTAGTTTCTTTCTTTTGTTTTATTACCATTAGATCCTTTCTTTTATTCTATTCCATGAAGTCCTTCCTTTTTATTCAGTTCCATTAACTCCTTCCCATTATTCAATTGCATTAAGTCCTTACATTTATTCAATTCGATTACGTCTTTCCATTTATTTTAATACCATTAGATCCTTCCTTTTATTTTATTTTATTAAATCCTTCCCTCTAAACCTTTTCTGTTATTTAATTTCAATAAGTCCTTCCTTTTATTCAATTCCATTAGGTCCTTTCTTTTATATTAATAACATTAGATCGTTCCTTTTAATTTTATTCCATTAAGTTCTTCCTTTTATTCAAGACCTTTTTATTCTATTTTAGTAAGTCCTTTCCTTTGTTTAATTCCATTAAGTCCTTTCCTTTATTTAATTCCATTAATTCCTTCCCTTTATTCATTTCCATTAAGACCTTTTTATTCTATTCCATTAAGTCCTTTCCTTTATTTAATTCCATTAAGTCCTTTCCTTTATTTAATTTCATTAAGTCCTTCCCTTTATTTAATTCCATTAAGTCCTTCCCTTGATTCAATTCTATTAAGACCTTTTTTATTCTATTCCATTAAGTCCTTTCCTTTATTTAATTCCATTAAGTCCTTCCTTTTATTCATTTCCATTAAGACCTTTTTATTCTATTCCATTAAGTCATTTCCTTTATTTAATTCCATTAAGTCCTTCCTTTTATTCATTTCCATTAAGACCTTTTTATTCTATTCCATTAAGTCCTTCCCTTTATTTAATTCCATTAAGTCCTTCCTTTTATTCAATTCCATTAAGACCTTTTTATTCTATTCCATTAAGTCCTTCCCTTTATTCAATTCTATTAAGACATTTTTATTCTATTCCATTAAGTCCTTTCCTTTATTTAATTCCATTAAGTTCTTCCTTTTATTCATTTCCATTAAGACCTTTTTATTCTATTCCATTAAGTCCTTCCCTTTATTTAATTCCATTAAGTCCTTCCCTTTATTCAATTCTATTAAGACCTTTTTATTCTATTCCATTAAGCCCTTTCCTTTATTTAATTCCATTAAGTCCTTCCTTTTATTCATTTCCATTAAGACCTTTTTATTCTATTCCATTAAGTCCTTCCCTTTATTTAATTCCATTAAGTCCTTCCCTTTATTCAATTCTATTAAGACCTTTTTATTCTATTCCATTAAGCACTTTCCTTTATTTAATTCCATTCAGTCCTTCCCTTTATTTAATTCTATTAAGTCCTTCCCTTTATTTAATTCCATCAAGTCCTTCCCTTTATTTAATTCCATCAAGTCCTTTCCTTTATTCATTTCCATTAAGCCTTTCCTTTTTTTTCTCACAATAACCTTTCTATTATATTCTTTCTCTTTATTCAGTAGTGTGCAAAATTATTAGGACAAGGGTGATTTTTAATTTTATTTTGATTCCTCATAAAAGATAAAATAGTTCTTTTCCTAATACTTTTTCAGCGTACTGTGTAATGCGATATATGTATTCCTATATGGTATTGAATGAAGGAATGACTCGAAGCAACAAAAATATTGTTCTACGGAATGGTGCTGAAGTTACCATGGACGTAGAAATGAGCAACGACGAATTTATGGAGAGAATAGAAACTAAAAGGAAACTTATGCCTAACATCAGGAAGAGACAGATGAAGTTTCTGTGGCGAGTAATGAGGAAGGACGGCTTGAAGAATCTGATATTCACAGTGAAGAGAGAGGTAAAGTGAAACAAAGTAAAACAGTGTATGTGACGTGCTTAAGTAAATAGTTGGCAGTGCGGAGTTTGGGAGAAATAAGAAGAGAAAAGTTGTAAGAGCTACAAGTGATTAGAAAATGTGGAGGGCCATCATCGCCTACACCCTGAATGAACATGACACATAAAAAAGAATTAACAACTACTACAGTTAAAGTGTTCCTATTGTCCCCTAAATTATGTTTTGAAAAGAATTTTGCAAACATATCTAAACTTATTTATAAATGGAACTCTGTCTGTGTGTGTGTGTGTGTGTGTCCCCGTTATCTATAGACACCGAAACGGCTGAACCGATTTTCTGGAAAATTTACACAGTTGTACTATAAGCGTCTGCGAGTGTTTGTAGCTAGGTTTTGTGTCCAGGTACCCCCGATAAATATCGAACATCTATAATCGAAAAAATCGGGTTATACAAGGAGTGGTCAGATTTTAATCAAATTTGATACACTCATAGACAAAGAGATAAGAAACAATATTCAGAAGTTTCAAGGTTGCAGTTCTTACAATAGTGCAGAAAATTGATAATATATATATATATATATATATATATATATAGAAAGAGAGAGAGAGAGAGATAAAAGGCAAGATGTTTGTGTGTGTGTCTGTTTATCTGCCTGTATATCTGTATTTTTTTTCAGCCCTTTTATTTTAGTTTTTGATTCGGGTTTGGCTGTAAGTAGGTATAATTGTAGTTCTTAGTCTCAGCCATGATACCATTTACTCAGAGGACTTATTTAGCCTTCAAAATTCAGTTTACGACGAAAAAAAACTTATTTGATACCGATACCAGGAAATCAAGATTTGACTTACATCCATTCATTTTTCTTTCAGTCTACGGTTTCGCTTTAACTGGAGACAACTATTGCTTTTTAGTCTTTCGTGCCAACGTCCAAAGAGTCTGATCTCCAGGACCATGGATTAGTTTTAAAGCTTTCATTAAACCCGAGCAACGCCGGTCTATCCTGCTAGTAATAATAATAAAAACTGAATGAATACTTTTTAGTTTCAAAAGGTATCCAGAGAATCGCCATTTTAAAGTAGGATTAAGAACAGGAAGGGGAGAGAAAGTAGCTCAGAAATTTTCCCTCAAACTATAGTCATCTTTTTAAATTAAAAAAACTACTAGAAATACCTTAAAATTAAATTTAAAAATGACTTTTTAACTCACTCTCATATGTAATGAATTAGCTAGATTGAAAGGAAGGAAGGAAGGAAGGAAGGAAGGAAGGAAGGAAGGAAGGAAGGAAGGAAGGAGCAGACTGAGATAGATAGATAGATAGATAGATAGATAGATAGATAGATAGATAGATAGAAAGGAGCAGGCTGACATAGATAGATAGATAGATAGATAGATAGATAGATAGACTGAAATAGATTGATATGAACAGACTGAGATAGATAGATAGATAGATAGATAGATAGATAGATAGATAGATAGATAGATAGATAGACTGAAATAGATTGATATGAACAGACTGAGATAGATAGATAGATAGATAGATAGATAGAAAGAAAGAAAGAAAGAAAGAAAGAAAGCAGGCTGAGAAAGAAAG
>JBBBDQ010000705.1:1432500-1437500 GCA_037127315.1 Ascarosepion bandense | reverse complement strand
CTTGCTGTTTCATACAAAAACCCAGATAAACTCTTTAATCGTTAAATGAAACAGCGTCCAATTGCAAGTAGAGCAAAAATGCATCCAACGTGATTTCTAAACTCGCCCCCCCCACTGTTTTTCTTATTTTCATTTGTTTTTTTTGACACTTTATGTTTTTACTTTGCTTACAACTTTAGTATATTTGTTTGCTCTTTCCTTTTTTTTTAATTCCTTTTTTTTCATCTTTTTCTTTGTTTCTTTCTCTTTTTCTTTCTTTACAGTAACAGTTTTCTTAATTATTTCCTTCTATCTTTGAATTTCATTTCCCCTCTTCTTTATAATTTAATTCTTATATTCATCATTTTTTCTTTTTTCCCATTGTTTTTTTGTTTTTTTTTTTACATTCGGACTTTTCTTCTTTTCCTTCTTTTTTCTTCTTTCTCCGTTTCTTTCTTTCTCCGTTTCTTTCTTTTTCATTCACATTTTTCTTTATTTTTTTTTTGAATTACTTTTATTTCTTTTTTTCTTTACCATCTTTTTAATATTTTCAGTCTTATTTATTTCCTCTCCGTTTGTCATCCCCCCCCCCCACTTTTTTCTCCTCTTTGTCTTCATCCAAATTTTTTTTCTTTGTTTGTCATTTTACTCTTCTCTCCTTTCTCTCCAATCGTTTCATTCCACGTCATTTTCTAACTTCTCCTTAACCGCCATCTTTTCTTTGTTCTTCTTCACCCACTGAACCGATCCAACAAAATTTCATTTCTTTTCTAATTTTCCACCCGTATTCTTTTTATTTTATTTAATTTTATTTTTGTTTTCTTCTTTTTTTTTTTTTTACTTCCGGCAAAACTAACAACCTGATTTATTTCGTATCCATTTTTTAATCTTTTATATATATATATATATATATATATATATATATATATATATATATATATATACGGCCATCACCCGTTATTTTTCTCCCAACCATCTTTCCTTCCCGCTTTTACGTATTTCATTCTTTATCCCACCTCCAGATTTTCCTTCTCCAATGAACATAGTTTTTTCTTTCTTTCATCTTTCTTTGTTTGTTTTATTCTCTCTTTAGCCTGAAGCAATAACAACATGTCGGTGTCCTCCTTGTCTCACTCAATAATTATTTTAGCGATAAAACATTTTTCTTTCGTCTTATTTCCCCTTTTTTCTTGAAGCCCACCCCCCATATTGACAACCTGACCCTTACTAATCGCAGTCCACTTAACCATTTATTTATTTATTTATTTTTACTTTCGCATTTTGATTACAATACGACTTTTCGATTTTTGCTTTTAATGTCGATCTAACTCTGGATCGCAAATGATAATTTTCAAGGAATGCATGTAAATCCTCGCCACTTGAAAGACTGATGCTATACGATCTTCTTTCAATTTTGACTTATAACGTACGAATTTCAGTTGAATTTCTTGCATTCACTTACGCACAAATATCTTTGGGGAAGGTATTAATCCGTCTCTTCCCTCTAATTATGGGTTAAATAATAGGACAGATTGGGCTTTATAGCCTTGGCTGGCAACCACTCTACTGCAGAAAACAATGGCAACCTACTGCGGGATAATCTTCTACCCAGGCAGTCATGTCTCTTTGGAGACATGATTGCCCAAGCGTGTATCACGTATGGCACAGTGAGTGATCTATCTATCTATCTATCTATCTATCTATCTATCTATCTATCTGAGAGATAAACAGAGAGATGTTTATTATAGCCAATTGAATTAGTTGCATTCACTTACGCACAAATATTGAAAGGTATTAATCAATCTCCTCTCCCTCATGCTATGGGTTGAATAGTGTGACAGATTGATCGGCACCCAGTCTATCGCAGAAAAAAATAGCAATCTCTTGCGGGAAAATCTTCTGCCCAGTCAGTCATGTCTCGAAAGAGACATGATCGCCTAAGCGTGTATCACTTAACTGATGACTAAATATAATAGTTGAAATTATGATTAAAGGTTTCTACTGGTCATAAAGTGGGGGATAGATTTTCTATTGTTATGAAGTAATAAACTGATCCCCCAATAATTACTACGTAATAATATAACACATCTCTTCTCCCTCTAACCATGAGTCACATAACAGGACAGATTGGGTTCTATAGCCTTGGCTGGCAATCTGTCTACCGCAGAAAGCAATGGCAACCTACTGCGGGATAATCTTCTGCCCAGTCAGTCATGTCTCTTTCGAGACATGATCGCTCAAAGCGTCTGTCACGTGTGGCACTTAACTAACAGTAAAGCTTAATGAATATCTGTGTCTATATTTTGTACAGTTACTTTTTCAAACTTCTTTTTTTTTCTTTAATTAATAATTGGAGTTTGTCTTTATCTGTTTCCAATTGTTTATTCGCGATTGTCTTTGTGGTCACCTCGACGTGGTGTAATGGTTAACAAGCTTGTCTCGCTAGAACCAATTGCAAATGAGTAGTGAGTTCCTTCCTCACTGGGTACACCATACCTTCTGCCTTGTACCACATTTAAACGGCGAATAAAAAAATCAACTCACCATTGTCTTTGTACACAAGCATAGACGCGCATGCGCCTATGCACACACGCACACACATACACATACACACACGCACACTCAGTTTTTCTTTCCCTCACACGCTCTTTCTTTTTGTTTTTTCTCTCTATATGTCCGTCTCTAGAGCATTAGTTGATACATTGAACTCTTAATGTTTCTCATCCCAAACAAGTTCTTTCTTTCAATTTATTCTTTTTTCCTTCGTCAATTTTTTCTTTCTTTCATTCACTCTTTCTTTCTTTCACTCTTTCTTTCTTTCTTTCTTTCACTCTTTCTCTCTTTCTTTCACTCTTTCACTCTTTCTTTCACGCTTTCTTTCTTTCTTTCTTTCTTTCTTTCTGTCTGTCTGTCTGTCAATCTTTCTTTCTGTCTGTCTGTCAATCTTTCTTTCTTTCTTTCTTCCTTTCTTTCTGTCACTCTGTCTTTCTTTCACTCTTTCTTTCGTTCACTCTTTCTTTCTTTCACTCTTTTTCTTTCTTTCAATCTTTCGTTCTTTCACTCTTTCTTTCACTCTTTCTTTCTTTCTTTCTTTCTTTCTTTCTGTCACTCTTTCTTTCTTTCTTTCAATCTTTCTTTCACTCTTTCTTTCAATCTTTCTTTCACTCTTTCTTTCTTTCTTTCTTTCTTTCTTTCTTTCTTTCCTTTCTTTCTTTCTTTCTTTCTTTCTTTACTCTTCTGTTTCTCTTTCTGCTTCACTTTCACTTCCCATAATTTTCCCTTGAGATTCATTCCTTGATTTCTTTTTCACTTTTCCTCCTCCCCACCTTTCTGTAGCAACACCATCATGACTCCTTCCCTCGTCATTAGCTATCCACAGTCTTCTCCCTAACCCCACCCATTTTCTCACCCTCGCGACCATTCTTATCACCTTGGTCGTATCTCTCTCTCTCTCTCTCTCTTTTCCTTTGCCACTAAGACTATCACTGATCTGTATCCTTTTACCTCGGCAACAAAACCCAGCCCACAATTCGTCCCTTCATCCAACTGTTCTCCTGGGACACGCTCACGCATATTAAAAGCGTCCTTCTAGAGTGAGTTGTGTAAGGTAGCAAGCCCACCCCAATCGAAACGAAACCGTCCCCTCCAGTCGAACAAAGCCGAGAAGAACCGAGCCAAGGTCAGGCCGCCCTGATCTCTCGTTTTTTTTTTCTTCTCTTCCCTTCTTTTTATTTGGCTGCATGTAATTAAGAATTTCTTTTGGTCTCCGTCCCGACAGCCACTTACGCACCCAATCCGATTGGATCGATGACGTCACCAACCCAGGTCATGTGACTTGACCTTTCTGCAGGCCTGGGGTCGCGTCACCTTTGACGTCTGTTCGGCAATCATTTCTTCAACAATCCTTATTCATCTGTTTTCATTCATCATTTTCGTCTTTCTTTTCTTCCTAGTCATTTTGAATTCCTTTTTTTTCTTATTCTTTGTTGTTTTTATTCCTATCGTCTTATTCGTCTCTTCTTTCTTTTCTTTCTCGCATTTCTTTTTCCTTTTATTTTATTCGTTCTTTTCGCTTTTTTTCATCTCTTCCACTTTATTCTTCATTCTTCTTCCTCTTTTTATTATTATTTCTTTTTCACTGCAGGTTTTTCATTCATTAAAACTTTCTTCACATTATTTATTCTCTCCGAATGTGTTAAAAAAACTACTTGTCTATTCATTTTTTTGATTTTCTTTCTTTTTTCTTTTTTTTTTTTTGTCTTTTATAATCTTTCTTCTTTACTTTCTTCTTCCCCTTTTATTTCTTCCCTCTTCTTTTCCTTCTCAGTTTGTCGATCTCTTCATTTTCTATTATGAGTTCATTTATAATATTAATTCTCTTAACTGATTTCTTTGCTTGTCATTTTGCTATTCAGTGTCGGAAAGAAATTCCTTCCGTACACTTCTCGGCTAAAAGAAGTCGGAGAAGATTTTCTTCTTTCAACCCTTTAAGCGCTTCTTTATATGACTTTCGGTTTCACCTTTGCACTCATCACTTTCGATTCAATACATTTCACCGGTTTTCTTTCTATCTATCTATCTATCTATCTATCTATCTATCTATCTATCTATCTATCTATCTATCTATCTATCTATCTATCCCAGTCTGTTCATTATCTATCTATCTATCTATCTATCTATCTATCTATCTATCTATCTATCGCAGTCTGTTCATATCTATCTATCTATCTATCTATCTATCTATCTATCTATCTATCTATCTATCTATCTATCTCAGTTTGTTTCTATCTATCTATCTATCTATCTATCTATCTATCTATCTGTCTATCGCAGTCTGTTCATATCTATCTATCTATCTATCTATCTATCTATCTATCTATCTATCTCAGTTTGTTCATATCTATCTATCTATCTATCTATCTATCTCAGTTTGTTCAGATCTATCTATCTATCTATCTATCTATCTATCTATCTATCTATCTCAGTTTGTTTCTATCTATCTATCTATCTATCTATCTATC
>JBBBDQ010000705.1:1267500-1430000 GCA_037127315.1 Ascarosepion bandense | reverse complement strand
ATCTATCTATCTATCTATCCCAGTCTGTTCATATCTATCTATCTATCTATCTATCTATCTATCTATCTATCTATCTATCTATCTATCTATCTATCTATTCTATCTATCTATCGCAGTCTGTTCATATCTATCTATCTATCTATCTATCTATCGCAGTCTGTTCATATCTATCTATCTATCTATCTATCTATCTATCTATCTATCTATCTATCGCAGTCTGTTCATATCTATCTATCTATCTATCTATCTATCTATCTATCTATCTATCTATCGCAGTCTGTTCATATCTATCTATCTATCTATCTATCTATCTATCTATCTATCTATCTATCTATCTATCTGTCTGTTCATATCTATCTATCTATCTATCTATCTATCTATCTATCTATCTATCTATCTATCTATCTATCTATCTATCCCCGTCTATTTATATCTATCTATCTATCTATCTATCTATCTATCTATCTATCTATCTATCTATCTATCTATCTATCTATCTATCGCAGTCTGTTTCTATCTATCTATCTATCTATCTATCTATCTATCTATCTATCTATCTATCTATCTATCCCAGTCTGTTTCTATCTATCTATCTATCTATCTATCTATCTATCTATCTATCTATCTATCTATCTATCTATCTATCTATCTATCTATCTATCTATCTATCCCAGTCTGTTCATATCTATCTATCTATCTATCTAGTAAACAAGCTTCAATTTACTTTCTTCCATCGACCTTCAATCTTCTTTTTTTTTTTCTCGTTATCTCTAACCTTTGTTATATTCAATTTATTTTGCTCGTCATCTTCTTCCGACTATTTTCTCATTTTCATATCATCTCTTTTCTCTTGGGATTTTCCAACATATCGGATGATTTCAATTTTCATTTCTATTTTATATTTCTTTGGAAATTTTATTCTCTTTTTTCCTATATGATATTCTTCCTGACGACATTTTTCTATCATTATTTTTCATTCGTTGAATTCTTATTTTTTTTAACTTTTTCTTCTTACTTTTTTATTTATTTCTTTCACGTTTTTCTTTAAAAAAAACTTTGGTTATGTATTATTTTTCTCATCAATATTTTCCATTTTTATTTTTTTTTTATTATTAATAAAATTTTATTGTAATTTTTTCTGTTTTTTCTTCATTATTCATTTTCTTTTTTACCTTCGTTTGTCGTCTGTTTCTATTAACTTTTTATTTTATTTTTCATTAACCTTTCTTTGTAATAATTCTAAAAAATCTTTTTCTCGGCTTTAAACTCATTTCTAACTGCTGTTTATTGCTTTCATTTTCTCTTTTCTAATTCTCATTATTAAAAAAAAAACTGTCCCTGGTAAAGAGCTTTCTTTTTTCGCCATTCTTTCAACATTTTTCTTTTTAGAGTTATTCACTCAACGCTTCCATCACACTTTCTTTGCACTATCGTTTTTTTTTTTTTCCGCTTTGTGTCGTCTGATCCACTTCCAAATTTTATCGGCAGCTTTTATTGATATAATTTTCTGAGGGCTTCACAAAATCACCTTTTATCTAATTACTTTCTCCCACGTTCTATTCTTTATTTCGAGCGTCGAGTTCCTCCATCTTGTTTCTCTCTTACTTTTTCATTTTTTTTTACTCTTTTTGTTTTTATCCCTTACGTTTCTTTATTTGCCTTTGTTCGCTTTTTTTTATTTAAAGATTCTTCTTCCCGATTCCTATTTCTTTTTACTTGTTCATCCCATTCCTTTTTTCCGTCTTCGAATTATTCCGTTAGCCAATCCCTCTTTGTCATCTCGGTATCGAACAGATTCCTCTAAGTTTATTTCTCATCCTTTCTTCATTTCTAGCTCACCTTTCCTTCAAAGAATGCCCTCAACTCAGCCGACAATAATACATTAGGGTTTTGAATGGTATCACCTCTTTTTGTGATCCAAATTATATATGGACCAGACTTCTTTTCGGAACGATAGCGCCGATATCTAAGACCTTCCCCGTCTCTTATATTCGACGAGCAGTATAGCCCGACGTTGCTCGGGTGTAATGAAAGCTTTAAAACTAGTCCATGGTCCTGAAGCTCAGACTCTTTGGACGTTGGCACAAAAGACTAAAAAGCAATAGTTGTTTCCAGTTAAAGCAAAACCGTAGACTGAAAGAAAAATGAATGGATGTAAGTCAAATTTTGATTTCCTGGTATCGATATCAAATAAGTTTTTTTCGTCGTAAACTGAAATTTGAAGGCTAAATAAGTCCTCTGAGTAAATGGTGCCATGGCTTAGACTAAGAACTACAATTATACCTACTTAGGGCCAAACCCGAAGCAAAAAATAAAATGAACAAATACAGACATACAGGCAGATAAATACACACACACACACACACACACACACACACACACACACACACACACACAAACATCTTGCCTTTTTTATATATGTATTATCGATTTTCTGCACTATTGTAAGAATTGCAAACTTGAAACATCTGAATATCGTTTCTTATGTCTTTGTCTCTGAGTGTATCAAATTTGATTAAAATCGGACCACTCTTTCTATAACCCGATTTTTTCGATTATCGATTTTCGATATTTATCGGGGGTACCTCGACGCAAAACCTACCTAAGAACACTCGCAGACGCTTACAGTACAACTGTGTAAATTTTCAAGAAAATCGGTTCAGCTGTTTCGGAGTCTATAGGTAACGGACACACACACAGACACACACAGAGACAAAGTTCCATTTATAAATAAGTTTAGATAACAAAAAAAATCTATATATATTAATATGCATGTTTATGACTATGCGGGGTGCTGAATATTACCCCCACCCACCACCACAAAAAAAATAATCTTGTTCGGTCATTTAACTAAATTCTGGGAAATGGGTTTTCAGCAGTACTTTCTGCGTCAGTGTAAATATCCCTACGGTTTCACATTAACAAGTCCAGATGGATAAGATAAGGTTTATGATTCTCCATATATAGTGCCGCAGTTCAGTGTTCTAACAAGAATTTCACAGGATAACTTCAGCAAGGGTACGTGCCCCGCCAAATAGTTCTTAAATCTATAGCTTGGTTGGCAACTAGTCTAGGTGAAAAAACCGGTTAAAAGTGTCGCAGACAACACCATCACTTAAAAGCAACGACTTGCTACAAAAGGCAATGCCGTAGAACTAAATGTGATGAGACTGCCCCTCGTATCATAAGGCTATATATATATATATATATAGACATCACATCCATAGATGAAAACGTTCTAATTTCTTGTAATTTAAAAAACTGCGCGTTCAAAAATTACCCGTTAAGTGAGCGTCCAAAAAATCACCGTTACGTAAGCGTTCTTTAAAAATAAAACGGTTAATAATAAAATCAGTTATTGCAAATTGTCTGAAGACACCACGTGGCAGAAACCTAGGTCGCGTAATAAGTCGTTCACAAATGAAGAATATATATATATATATATATATATATATATATATTCACGGTATGCCGCACAAAGAATCAGTGAAACAATGGCTTCATCAAAAGCAAAAAAATATACAGAATGTTGGTATTTTTTTTTTTTTCGGTAGACTGATTGCCTACCTATAGGACCCAGTCTGTTCACACTTTTCCCAACAACATTTATGCATATGTGAATACTAGCAGTGTAGCCCGGCGTTGCTCGGGTGTAATGAAAGCTTTAAAACTAATCCGTGGTCCTGGAGCTCAGACTCTTTGGATGTTGTCATGAAAGACTAAAAAGCAATAGTTGTTTCCAGTTAAAGCGAAACCGTAGACTGAAAGAAAAATGAATGGATGTAAGTCAAATTTTGATTTCCTGGTATCGATATCAAATAAGTTTTTTTCGTCGTAAACTGAAATTTGAAGGCTAAATAAATCCTCTGAGTAAATATTATCATGGCTGAAACTAAGAACTACAATTATACCTACTTAGAGAGCCAAACCCGAAGCAAAAACTAAAATAAAAGGGCTGAAAAAATACAGACATACAGGCAGATAAACAGACACACACACAAACATCTTGCCTTTTATATATATATATATATATATATATATATATATATATATATATATATATATTACCGATTTTCTGTACTATTTTAAGAACTGCAACCTTGAAACTTCTGAATATCGTTTCTTACGTCTTTATCTATGAGTGTATGAAATTTGATTAAAATCGGACCACTCCTTCTATAACCCGAATTTTTTCGATTATCGATTTTCGATATTTATCGGGGGTACCTCGGCACAAAACCTAGGTAAGAACACTTGCAGATGCTTATATTACAACTGTGTAAATTTTTTTTAAAAATCGGTTCAGCCGTTTGGGAGTCTATAGGTAACGGACACACGCACACAGACACACACACACGTACACACACACAAAGTTCCATTTATAAATAAGTTTATATATATATATATATATATAGAGAGAGAGAGAGAGAGAGAGAGAGCGGTTTAATCTCACGACCTCTGACACTACATTTAAACGATAATTCTAACATTTTTAGAGATTTAAATCAGCATACCAGGCCATATATCCAATTTCGTGAAATCCTCGTCGAAAACACAACCATACTTAAATACGAAAACAATAAACAAAAAGTAAAAATACTCGAAGCCATATACATAAAACAGTTGGAACCTAACCTGGACAAAATTAACTCCGAAATCTCCACACACATTCTTAAATGCCTATAATACATAACAGAAGCGATTGGTTATCCCAGTGGCTTTCCATACTTAATGCTTCCCGCGTCCACTCTCGAGTGGTCATGTGTGACGTCATAAATTGTACTGCAATTTTCGCTTCCAACACGCACGCACGTGTTCGCCGTTGCTTTGAAAATCTTTCATGCAAACAAAATAGACGACTACTACTATTGTTCGTCTACGAACTGTTTAATAACCTCAATACAATTGTCATCTTTGATGATGGCTGATGTAAGCCGAAAGCACAGAAAGCATTAAAAAAACGTATCAATTTTGTGATTTTCTTTCTTATTTCAACGATAATGCTATTAAGCATATTAGACGATATGAAAAAATTTTACACGAAACAAATCGACAAAACTTGTCAATATTTTTAATGAAACATGCAACTATATATATATATATATATATATAAGTATTAGGCCATCCCAGTTTGCTTTTAAAGAAATTATGTATTTAATATTTTTTAGTATTGATTGGCAAATGAAAATAGAATGGTTCTTTTGTTTTTATTACTTATTGTTATGTTACCAGGCAAGGAAGCAAAGATGAACTCGTCCGAATCACCCTAAATTTTCTTCATTCTTTCATTGATGAAACTGCAATATGGGTAATTATTAAATATTTATAAATTAATTTGATGCACATGTTATTGTGCAATATTATTGTGCAATGTTAACAAAATAAACATTCTAGTTTCATTGACAATTATTCACTTAGCAATAAATATTAAAAATAGTATGAAATACATCGTATTTTAAAACACTGATGTTGCCTAATAATTATGGCACGTAGTGTATATACATATATAAGTTTAAAAGAAAATTATGTATTTCGTACTATTTTTACTATTTATTGCCAAGTGGATAATTCTAAATGAAAATAGAATGGTTCTTTTGTTATTATTACTTTGCAAAATTTTACAAGGCAAGGAAGCAAATATGAACTCGTCCGAATCACCCTAAATTTTCTTCATTCTTTCATTGATGAAACTGTAATATAGGTAATTATTAAATATTTATAAATTCATTTGATGCACATGTTATTGTGCAATATTAACAAAAGAAACGTTCTATTTTCATTTACAATTATTCACTTAGCAATAAATACTAAAAAAATAGTATGACTACATCATTTTTTTAAACACTGGGGTGGCCTAATAATTTTGGCCGGTAGTGTGTGTATATATATATATATATATATATATATATATATATATATATATATATATATATATATATATATTACTCTTCAGGAATGAATTGAGTTCTTTCGGTGACTGGCGTCTATATACACTGCTTATATACAACACGTTAAAATTTCCCTCCTCTGGTTCCATGCGCCCATGTCTTATGGGGTTGGCGACTCCGACTGACACCAAATCGGTCGAGTTTCGATCCCGGCCAGAAGTAAGTGGATGTGTCTAGTCACACTGATGAGCTGCGAAAAAGTTTTGTTTGTAGATGACTAATATTTTATATATATATATGCAGTGATTTCAGAAGGATCCAAATTATTCCATTTGGACATAATGCTTACTTTTTTAAAGATTATTATTTCCAAGAGAATCAACATTCTCGAAAATAAAATTAAATAAAAACGGGACTGAAAATTAGGAGGAACCGAAATGCCAAATTTCAGTATAAACATTAAATGATTCGTTTGTTATCAGGTACCTTGTGATGTTGAAATGGAGAATTCCTGAAAGCGTAATTCATAGTTTTCCGAATGGCATTTTTTTTTTTTGTCATATTACAGAATATATTTACTTTCAGGCTTTGTACTACGATCTCTGAGGCACCTTTAGAGTCAGTCAGTCAGTTAAGTGCCATACGTGATACACGCTTGGGCGATCATGTCTCGAAAGAGACATGACTGAGTGGGCAGAAGATTATCCCGCAGTAGGTTGCCATTGCTTTCTGCAGTAGACTGGTTGCCGACCAAGGCTATAGAACCCAATCTGTCCTGTTACTTGACTCATAACTGGAAGGAAGAGACGGATTAATACCTTTCCCAAGGGTATTTACGCGTAAGTGAATGCAATGAATTCGGCTGGAATTCGAACTCGGCTCCCCGATTTCTCGTTCCGAGCCCATATCCAATGAACCACAACCTTTAGAGTACTTGGTCGAAACGTTGTGTCTATTATAACATCTATATCAGTCAAAATCAGAACAAAAGTTCGAAATAATTCCTAAATTATTGAAAATTACTCATCTCAGAAATAAATAGAAATTATGACAAGTGGCACGAACCCACTAACATAATCCAGTTGTCAAAATCCACCAGAAATTGAATATAAAAGGCTCCAAAAATACACCACTAACCAGGATGAGAACAAAAGTTCGAAATAATTCCAGAAATAAATACAAAAGAGATAAACACATTACATTTTTCGTACTAATCTCTCCAATTTTTTTTCTTTCTTTTTATCTGAGAAAAATTAAGGTTTAGAAAGGTTTTTACCTCGACACAAAACCTAGCTAAGAACACTCACAGACGCTTATAGTACAACTGTGTAAATTTTCAAGAAAATCGATTCAGCCGTTTCGGAGACTATAGGTAACGGACACACGCACACACGCACACACACACACACACACACACACACACACACACACACACAGACGAAGTTCCATTTATAAATAAGTTTTTATATATATATATATCTATATAAAATTTAGTTTTACGGTCAAGGATCGCTTCTTCTATGTGCCGTGTCCCTTCAGGACGTAAGCGATCCTGGCCTTTCACATCTACCTCTCCCTTGTAGCCGTTAACATCCCTTCTCCTGTTACCACTCCCAAACCCTGCTCTGCCTTGCATCTGCTTAAGTCTATCAAATACGTCACGCTTTGCTTTCTCCTGTTTCTTTTTCCTCCTATTCAGTCCTTGGGCAACGACGAGGTTTTTTGGAGAGGATAGCAACGAAAAGGAAACTGATAGTTAACATCAAGAAGCAGCTGAGGTTTCTGGGACACGTAATGAGGAAGGAGGGCTTGGGGAATCAGTTTCTCATACAACGTTATAGTAAATCGATCCTCCATTTTGAAACCACTCGCCGGTACGACATTACCACCACCTGTAAATTTGTTCATTATCAAATTTTTTTCGTTTTTTTTTTTTCAGTGCAATATTAACTTTTATACCTTAAACTTTACGAATAACAAAAAAAAAAAAAAATGAAAAAATTTAAATATTTAAACAATCTTAGGGTGGGGACCAGTTTCTCAACCTTATAGTAGATTGAAAATAAAGGATCGATTTACTTTGTATGAGAAACTAACCCCCCACCCCCCAAAAAATATTTGTTTAAATATTGTAATTTTTCTAAAAAAATTTGATAATCGGAAAATTTAAATAACAATTGACAGAACTGCGCTGAAAAAAAAATGAAAAACAGCGAAATTAAACGTGTTGATAGTCTGCTTCAGGTTCACCAAAAATTGTTAAAAGAGATAGGAGAAAATGGAGGTCCAAGATCGCCTACATCCTGATAAGAGACGGCGCGTAAAGAAGATTTACATACCTTCTTTCTATATTTTCTTTTTGATTAGCATTTGTTGAAATGACGACCGCCCTCCAATATTTCCAATCGCTCACTATTTTCTTTTCAGATGTTCTTCGCCCACCCAACATTTGAAATCGCCCACCGGTGGGCGATATCGCCCAGGTGGAGAAACCTTGGTCTAAAGCATCCGTTCTTTTCCCCTCTTCTGCTTTTTCATATCCATATCCGTCTCTATCATACGTGTCACTTTTCTCCTTCTATTTCCTTTTATACTCTCGATATATGTGTTTCTTTTCCTCTACACCTCTTTTTTTTTTATCATTCATCCCTTTCTTTATTTCTGACTGACACTTCATTCTCTTCTTCTCTTAGATATTCTCTCACAATTTATCTCTTTGTAAACGTCATTCTTACCGCTCTGATATTCGTTTCTTTAACCCTTCGTCTTCTTTGGGTATCGCCCCCCCCCCACTCTCTCTCTTTCTCATACACTGGTTCTAACCTTCCTCACTCCACTCTCTATAATATCCTGTATTGTAGTACTGATATAAGATTCTGAACATAAAGTGAGGATCAAATTTCTTTTGTTATTAAGTAAATCACTGACACCCCCAGAATTACAACATATTGACATAATAAGTAGCTAAAGCCTTGATAAAATTAACAAATCAAGTAATATTATTTTCATGATTTCAAATAAAATTTAATGGATGTTGATTAAGTAAATAATATTGTTTAGTTCAATTGGAGTAGATAGACTAAACTATCGCCCGGTTCACACTCCACCCGCATCTATTGAACAGGTGAAGAGGCTCATCCCTTGTTCCCTGTTTAGGATGTGGTTTCCGGCTTTCTCTCTTCTAATCTTTTCACTCCTTTTTCTTTTCTTTTTTTCAATTGGAGTAGATAGACTAAACTATCACCCGGTTCACACTCCACCCACATCTATTGAACAGGTGAAGAGGCTCATCCCTTGTTTCCTGTTTAGGATGCGGTTTCTGGCTTTTTTTTTCCCATTCTTTTTACCCTTACGTAGCCCCCTGCGCATCAGTGGCCTTATCGCCTTGCTTGGGGTGATATGATTAAAAAAAAAAAAAAATATCCCACTCTTTTACACTGTATTTCTTTTGCCTTCCTTCGAAATATCAAATGCACCGAATGACCGTATTATTAATCTATGGCAACTGTTACTCATTTGTTTTGTAGGTGGCTTTTGAACTGGCCATTGTTGTCACGTGATCACTGGACTCTGGGCCGATTAAAGTTTCGTTTTCTGTTTTTCTTGCCTGAATTATTTTCTTTATTTATTTCATAGCCTTACATTGCATCATTTACTTTCCTTTCTAGTATTTCTTATTCTTTCATTTTCATTTACAATTTTTTTCACGTAAATATTAAATATTGGTCAGTTTTCTAGTCATTACATTTTCCTTCTTTCTCTATGAATATATTATTTTTTATCTAGTCATTTTAGCTATTTTAACCATTCATCTTCACATTAATATCACGAAAAGTCAATTTATTTTTATTTTTATTTTTTCCGGATATTTACCGGAACCATGTACATATTATCATCACTGGACATTCATTTATTTGTGGACGACCTTATTCAAGGAATTTTTCCTCTTCTCCTGTGCAACCAAAAACATCTTGCATTCCAATAACGTTGAAAAAAGAGATTAGGACACAGGCCGGGTCCTGATCAACCTTGGCTGGGAGAAGGTATGATGTTTTTCAAGGACCGAAACCGTCAATGAACCAGGGTAACATCATTGATGATGTGTCCTAACCGCATCTAAATGATGTATTTTTCATATATATATATATATTTTAATTCAGATACTTCAATCCAAGGGAAAAAAGCAGGAAGGTAAATTCCAAAAAACCCGATCCTAATTAATATTAAAAATTTATTTTAATATTAAAAAATGATACAGGAAGAGAGCTCCATGTAATAAAATATTACAGAGCAAATATATATTAAAAAAGGATTAATTCAAAGATGTTGAATGGCCATTTCGATATGAAGATCCCCACGGGGGACGACACATCACCTCAGCAACAGAAAAAACCTTTCAAAAACCCTGAAAGGTTTTTCTAACCCTATCCCCCGTGGGGATCTTCATATCGAAATGGCCATTCAACATCTTTGAATTAATCCTTTTTTAATATATATATATATATGTGTGTGTGTGTGTGTGTGTGTGTGTGTGTGTGTGTGTGTGTTAAAATGAATGGAATTCAACCGTTTTTTCTGGATTTTTTATTATATATATGTTAGTCTGTTTTAGTATAATTTCAATATCAGAAAGAGACAACTGAAGTTCCTGGGACATGCAATGAGGAAGGAGAGCCTGGAGAACCTGATACTGACTGGACAGATAGAAGGAAGGAGAGACAGAGGAAGGCAGCGGATAACATATTTGCAGGGCCTGATCAGATGGATGACGGAACGGGGGTTGCCAGGAGCAACAGGAGCAAACATACTAAGAGCCACAATGGATAGGGAGACGTGGAGAACCATGATCGCCTACGTCCTGAAGGGACAGGGCACATAGAAGAAGAAGAAGTAAAGGTGAGATTGGGAAAAATCCGGGGCGCAAATTGATGTCTTGGTAGTACTGGATGGCGGCGCTCTCGAGAACTTTTCTTCTGAATAAATTGTTTACTCTTTTTAGTAGTGTGGCATTTTTAAAATCGAAATTGTGGTTGAATTTATTTCTGTGAATCACTAATGCATTTGCAAGATTATTATTAGTGATGCCTCTTTTGTGTTCATATAGACGTTTTTTTTAGATTTCTACTTGTTTCTCCGATGTAGATGGAGGAACAATTTTGACAATTTATTTTGTATATACCTGCTTGTTCATTATTATGATTTCTGTTTTTTTTTTTATATCTGACAATGTCCATGATAGTTTTCCAGGTAGTTGTTACTATGTGCGTGTTTTTTTTATTTTTTTTATATGAGATAGATTGTTTTGGAGAGTAGTTGTGATTGTGATGGTGGGTGGTATAATGGATCTGTTATTGTTAAAATTATTATTATTATTGATAATATTGCTTTTGTTGTAGTTGTATGCGTTTTTCTCTTAGCGTTGTGAATAAAGTGATACGGGTACTGTAAGTTTCTGAATGTGTTTTCTATGTATATTTACACACACACACACACACACACACACACACAGATATATATATATATATATATATGTTCTTTTCTTTTTCTCTCCCTTCCTTCCTTTTTCTTTCTTATCTCCCACCTTTTTTCCGTGTTGCTTAAACTTACATCAATTTCAAAACGGCGGTCTGTTAATTTTTAAGTTACAATTTCTTTCTTTTTCTTTTTTATTTTCTTTTTTAATTTCTTTGCAAATCTATTTAAAAAGGAAAATTAGACTGATTTTTCTCCATTTTCTGAAAGGATTTTTCGGTTGCTGAGGTGATGTGACTAAATTTCATATATATATATAATTCTGTGAATCACAAATGCATTTGTAAGATTATTATTAGTGATGCCTCTTTTGTGTTCATATAGACGTTTTTTTTAGATTTCTACTTTTTTTTTTTAATCATCTCACCCCCAAGCAAGGCATTCCACTGCCACTATTGCGCATGGGGCTACATAGGGGAAGGTAAAGAGAAAGGAGTGGTTAGACATAGGGAATGTCAGGAGGAAGGTGACAGATGAGTAAGGATACCGAGGATGAGGGTTGGGCAGATGGGAAGAGTGTTTTATAGAATCGGAGCAGGTTAGTGTGTTAGGAGGTGTCTATTGACCTTACATTTAAACTCCTGGAGATTGTAGCCATCGGGGAAGCAATCGTGTGGAAGAGAATTCCACAGTCGGGAAGTGCGAGGAAAGAAACTGTTGGAGTAGAAGTTGCGGTTGCATTTTATCGGTTTCACTGTAAAAAGGTGGGATCTAGTTGCTAATCTAGTATCTCGTGCAAATTCGTATTTAGGGGGCACTAGTGATCTAAGTTCATCGGAGCAGAAGCCGTGAAAGTATTTATAGAAGAGACACAGGGAAGCCACGTCGCGCCGGTAGAGAGAAACTTCAGGCGGTCTACCAAGTCGGTATCGATCACATTACAGACCCTCCTCTGAACCTTATCAAGAAGCCCGAGAAGAATAGCAGGGGCACCCGACCAGATATGGCAGCAGTATTCAATACACGGGCGGATGGTAGATTTATATATGTGCAGGATAGATTTAGACGGAAAAAACTTCCGGGCCCTACACAGAGAACCGACTTTCATAGCAGCGGATTTAGCAATGGATTCGATATAGTCATTCCATTTGAGGTCCGCTGAAAGTGTGTACATGAAGGAACAATCCCGAGATTTATTCCGTATACACCTGCTTGTTCATCATTTTGATTTCGGTTATTTTTAGATCTGATAATGTCCATAACAGTTTTCGAGGTAGTTTTTTTTTTTTAATCATATCACCCCAAGCAAGGCGATAACGCCACTGATGCGCAGGGGGCTACGTAAGGGTAAAAAGAATGGAAAAGAGAAAGCCGGAAACCGCATCCTAAACAGGAAACAAGGGATGAGCCTCTTCACCTGTTCAATAGATGTGGGTGGAGTGTGAACCGGGCGATAGTTTAGTCTATCTACTCCAATTGGAAAAAATAAATAAATAAATGAGTGAAAAGACTTGAAAAGGGAAAACCGGAAACCGCATCCTAAACAGGAAACAAGGGATGAGCCTCTTCACCTGTTCAATAGATGTGGGTGGAGTGTGAACCGGGCAATAGTTTAGTCTATCTACTCCAATTGGAAAAAAAATAAAATAAAATAAAAGAGTGAAAAGACTTGAAAAGGGAAAACCGGAAACCGCATCCTAAACAGGAAACAAGGGATGAGCCTCTTCACCTGTTCAATAGATGTGGGTGGAGTGTGAACCGGGCGATAGTTTAGTCTATCTACTCCAATTTGTTACTATGTGTGTATTTTTTATATGAGATAAATTGTTTTGGATATTAGATGCAATGGAGTTGGTTGGTAGTATGATGTATTTGTTATTGTTTAGATTATTATTGTTAACAGTGTTTCTTTTGTTGTGGTTGTATATATTATGTGCCTTTATTCTTAAAGTAAGCCCTTTTTTTTCTCTTTCTGCCTAATTTTAAATTTTAAGCTTTTCATGTTTAATTGGTTTTCTTTAATTTAATTTTTGATTTTAGCAGATATCTCTTGACTGTTCCTTCCTTTCTTTCTTTCATCCTTTCTTTCTCTTTTGTCAGCCGTGTATTAGTCTGTCTACTTCCCTCCCCTCTGCCGTCCGTAATTTGACTCTCATTGGCCATCTTGGTGTTACCAAAATTCAATGAGCCTCGTGTCGCGTTGGAATTCTGTATTGCTTGAAATATTCTTAAAGTAAGCTTTTTTTCTTTCTTTCTTTCTTTCTTTCTTTCTTTCTTTCTTTCTTTCTTTCTTTCTTTCTGCCTAATTTTAAATTTTAAGCTTTTCAGGTTTAATTGGTTTTCTTTAATTTAATTTTTGATTTTAGCAGATATCTCTTGACTGGACTTTTACTAAGTTAAAACTTAGTAATCCACCACCATGTTTTTTTTTTCAATTGGAGTAGATAGATCTATCTATCGCCCGGTTCATACTCCACCCATGTCTATTGAACAGGTTAAGAGGCTCATCCCTTGTTCCCTGTTTAGGATGTGGTTTCCGGCTTTCTCTTTTCCAATCTTCACACTTTTATTTTTTTCAATTGGAGTAGATAGATTTATCTATCGCCCGGTTCACACTCCACCCATGTCTATTGAACAGGTTAAAAGGCTCATCCCTTGTTCCCTGTTTAAGATATGGTTTCCGGCTTTATCTTTTCCAGTTTTTTCACTATTACGTAGCCCCCTGCACATCAGTGTCGTTACCGCCTTGCTCGGGGTGATACGATTAAAAAAAAAAATAAAAAAATAAGTTCTTTTTGCATTGTGAATAAAGTGATACGAGTAATGTAAATTTCTGAATGTGCTTTCTATGTATTTTTCTTCTTTTGCTAAATATTGGGCGCTGCATATTCTTAGTGCTCTTAAAACAAATGCATTAGTGATTCACAGAAATAAATCCGACCACAATTTCGATTTAAAAATGCCACACTAATAAAAAGAGTAAGCAATTTGTTCAGAAGAAAAGTTCTCGAGAGCGCCGCCATCCAGTACTACCAAGACATCAATTTGCGCCTCGGATTTTTCCCAATCTCCCCTTTGCTTATGGAAATTATATTAAAACAGACTAACATATATATATATATATATATATATATATATATATATATATATATATAAATTGTTTAATACTTAGTTTTTTCGTCCTAATGTCCTAATAGAGTTAGACCAGTACACATTTCTATTAAAAAGTGTTCTATACAATTATATTATAGAACTTTTGAATATTTTCCATTTTTAAACGAGTTATTTCGCTACCAAGGTTTCAACCATGATCGGTGTCTTCGGGCGATTTTTAATAACATGATAGAAACCTGGTAGTGAAATAACTCGTTTAAAAATGGAATATATATATATATATATATATATATATATATATATATATATATATATATATATATATATACTAGTTTCTCCAATGTACATGTACGAACAATTCTGGCAATTTATTTTGTATACACCTGCTTGTTCTTCATTATGATATCGTTTTTTTTTTTTTTTTTAAGATCTGAAAATGTCCGTAATAGTTTTCGAGGTAGTTGTTACTATGTGTGTGTTTTTTAGATGGATAAATTGTTTTGGATATTAGATGCAACGGAGTTGGTGGATAGTATAATGTATCTGTTATTGTTTAGATTATTATTATTGATAATGTTGCTTTTTTGTTGTGGTTGTATAGATTATGTGCCTTTCTTTTTGCATTGTGAATAAACTGAAACGGGTACTGTAAGTTTCTGAATGTGTTTTCTGTGTATTTTTCTTATTTTGTTAAATGTTGGGGGCTGCAGATTCTTAGTGTTCTTAAAAAGAAACCTATAATACCAGATTTGATTTTGGAAGAGTGGTTAGAATAGAAATTAATCAGGTCTTATTTGTTGGTAGCTTTTCTATACACGTCAAAATTGAGTTCGTTGTTACTTTTGTGTGATATGATATCTAGGAAAGCAAGTGTATAATTAGATTCAGTTTCGAAGGTAAAGTCTATAGTAGGTTCAATGTTATTGAGTCTGTCGACAAAATCTGTGATGTTAGTAGTTTCTGGATAGATTAGAAGGAAGTCGTCTATATATCTATATATTGAACCTGCTATAGATTTTTATTCGAAACCGAACCTAATCATACTTTTCCTAACACGCAGTGAGTTAGTGATTGTGAACGAATATAAGGCTTATTGAGTAAATGTACTGTCTCAATAATTCATTGAATAATAAACACAGAAATTTTATGAACAGGTTGCGGGAAAAAAGCGGGGAAGCAAATAAACGGAAGGGAATTCCACAGGAGGGAAGTGCGAGAAAAGTAGCTGAGAGAGTAGAATTTGCGTTCACATTTTATTGGTTTCACAGTAAAAGGGCGGGACCTAATTGCTAATCTTGTGGCTCGAGTAAATTCATATACAGGGGGCACCAGTGAGCTAAGTTCATCAGAGCAAAACCGTGAACGTATATATATATATATATATATATATATATATATATATTCTTTGTCGATTCAATGCCTCTCTTTATCACGTACCTGCCTTCTCTGTTTCTCTGTCCCTTTATCTACCTATCCATCTCTATCTTTCTTCTGTCTAGACTAAACTATCGCCCGGTTCACACACCACCCTCGTCTATTGAACAGGTGAAGAGGCTCATCCCTTGTTTCCTGTTTAGGATGTGGTTTCCGGCTTTCTCTTTTCCAATCTTTTTACTCTTTTCTTTTTTTTTTTTTCAATTGGAGTAGATAAACTAAACTATCGCCCGGTTCACACTCCACCCTCATCTACTGAACAGGTGAAGAGACTCATCCCTTATTCCCTGCTTAGGATGTCGTTTCTGGCTTTCCCTTTTCCAATCTTTTTACTCTTTTCTTTTTCTTTTTTCTTTTTTTTTCAATTGGAGTAGATAGACTAAACTATCGCCCGGTTCACGCTTCACACACGTCTACTGAACAGGTGAAGAGGCTCATCCTTTGTTCTCTGTTTAGGATGTGGTTTCCGGCTTTCTCTTTTCCAATCTTCACACTTTTATTTTTTTCAATTGGAGTAGATAGATTTATCTATCGCCCGGTTAACTCTCCACCCATGTCTATTGAACAGGTTAAGAGGCTCATCCCTTGTTCCCTGTTTAAGATATGGTTTCCGGCTTTATCTTTTCCAGTTTTTTCACTATTACGTAGCCCCCTGCTCGGGGTGATACGATTAAAAAAAAAATAAAAAAATAAGTTCTTTTTGCATTGTGAATAAAGTGATACGAGTAATGTAAATTTCTGAATGTGCTTTCTATGTATTTTTCTTCTTTTGTTAAATATTGGGGGCTGCATATTCTTAGTGCTCTTAAAACAAATGCATTAGTGATTCACAGAAATAAATCCGACCACAATTTCGATTAAAAAATGCCACACTAATAAAAAGAGTAAGCAATTTGTTCAGAAGAAAAGTTCTCGAGAGCGCCGCCATCCAGTCCAACCAAAACATCAATTTGCGCCTCGGATTTTTCCCAATCTCCCCTTTGCTTATGGAAATTATATTAAAACAGACTAACATGTATATATATATATATATATATATATATATATAAATTGTTTAATACTTAGTTTTTTCGTCCTAATGTCCTAATAGAGTTAGACCAGTACACATTTCTATTAAAAAGTGTTCTATGCAATTATATTATAGAACTTTTGAATATTTTCCATTTTTAAACGAGTTATTTCGCTACCAAGGTTTCAACCATGATCGGTGTCTTCGGGCGATTTTTAATAACATGATAGAAACCTGGTAGTGAAATAACTCGTTTAAAAATGGAATATATATATATATATATATATATATATATATATATATATATATATATATATATATATATACTAGTTTCTCCAATGTACATGTACGAACAATTCTGGCAATTTATTTTGTATACACCTGCTTGTTCTTCATTATGATATCGTTTTTTTTTTTTTTTTAAGATCTGAAAATGTCCGTAATAGTTTTCGAGGTAGTTGTTACTATGTGTGTGTTTTTTAGATGGATAAATTGTTTTGGATATTAGATGCAACGGAGTTGGTGGATAGTATAATGTATCTGTTATTGTTTAGATTATTATTATTGATAATGTTGCTTTTTTGTTGTGGTTGTATAGATTATGTGCCTTTCTTTTTGCATTGTGAATAAACTGAAACGGGTACTGTAAGTTTCTGAATGTGTTTTCTGTGTATTTTTCTTATTTTGTTAAATATTGGGGGCTGCAGATTCTTAGTGCTCTTAAAAAGAAACCTATAATACCAGATTTGATTTTGGAAGAGTGGTTAGAATAGAAATTAATCAGGTCTTATTTGTTGGTAGCTTTTCTATACACGTCAAAATTGAGTTCGTTGTTACTTTTGTGTGATATGATATCTAGGAAAGCAAGTGTATAATTAGATTCAGTTTCGACGGTAAAGTCTATAGTAGGTTCAATGTTATTGAGTCTGTCGACAAAATCTGTGATGTTAGTAGTTTCTGGATAGATTAGAAGGAAGTCGTCTATATATCTATATATTGAACCTGCTATAGATTTTTATTCGAAACCGAACCTAATCATACTTTTCCTAACACGCAGTGAGTTAGTGATTGTGAACGAATATAAGGCTTATTGAGTAAATGTACTGTCTCAATAATTCATTGAATAATAAACACAGAAATTTTATGAACAGGTTGCGGGAAAAAAGCGGGGAAGCAAATAAACGGAAGGGAATTCCACAGGAGGGAAGTGCGAGAAAAGTAGCTGAGAGAGTAGAATTTGCGTTCACATTTTATTGGTTTCACAGTAAAAGGGCGGGACCTAATTGCTAATCTTGTGGCTCGAGTAAATTCATATACAGGGGGCACCAGTGAGCTAAGTTCATCAGAGCAAAACCGTGAACGTATATATATATATATATATATATATATATTCTTTGTCGATTCAATGCCTCTCTTTATCACGTACCTGCCTTCTCTGTTTCTCCGTCCCTTTATCTACCTATCCATCTCTATCTTTCTTCTGTCTAGACTAAACTATCGCCCGGTTCACACACCACCCTCGTCTATTGAACAGGTGAAGAGGCTCATCCCTTGTTTCCTGTTTAGGATGTGGTTTCCGGCTTTCTCTTTTCCAATCTTTTTACTCTTTTCTTTTTTTTTTTTTTCAATTGGAGTAGATAAACTAAACTATCGCCCGGTTCACACTCCACCCTCATCTACTGAACAGGTGAAGAGACTCATCCCTTGTTCCCTGCTTAGGATGTCGTTTCCGGCTTTCCCTTTTCCAATCTTTTTACTCTTTTCTTTTTCTTTTTTCTTTTTTTTCAATTGGAGTAGATAGACTAAACTATCGCCCGGTTCACGCTTCACACACGTCTACTGAACAGGGGAAGAGGCTCATCCTTTGTTCTCTGTTTAGGATGTGGTTTCCGGCTTTCTCTTTTCCAATCTTTTCACTCTTACGTAGCCCCCCAGCGCATCAGTGGCGTTACCGCCTTGCTCGGGGTGATATGATTAATAAAAAACAAAACAATTTTTTTCTATTTCCTTCAACTGATTATTGGTCTTTGCTATTTCAAAAGATTTAATTTCTTTTTCCCTGAAGCACGTATTTTTCTTTCCCATCTCTCTCTCTTATTTTCCCTTTTGATTTTTGTTTCGTTTTCTTTTCTTTTTCTTTGCTTTCCATTCATTCACTTCATCTGTTTTCTTTTCGAATGGAAGATTTAACAAGTAGGTTTCATGTTTTTCTATGTGACAACTTTTCAGACCGATCGTCCTTTCTTGTTATCGTGGGACATCTCTGACGTCAGCACAGTCGTGAATTTACACGAGAAAATGATGATCTCACTGCTTGGGTGACAAGACTATGTAATTCTCAATGTACCAGGAGACAAGTGTTTGCATACGATGTGTGGAAACTTATACTATCTGCATCACATTTGGAAAATTATTATTATTCTTCTTGTTGTTGTTTATGTTGTTGTTGTTGATGTTGTTGTAGGTAAAGCGATGCTGGGGTCACAAATATACGACGCCCTACACTGTTAGCGCTACGAAAATGGATCCACTCAGGTCTTCCGGTATCTCACTGCTGTTGTATATTACATTTCTTATGTCTAATTCATCTCTATTACAATTATCTCACTTCACAACTTCCTGTTGCACTAAATCATACTTGTCTCTTTCTTCTTCTATGTGCTCTGTCCTTTCAGGACGTAGGCGATCATAGCTTTCCACGTCTCCCTATCCCTGGTGGCTCTGAGCACGCTTTCTCCTGTTACACCACACAACACTCGTTCCGTCATCCACCTGATCAGGTCCTTAAAATATGTTATCCTCTTCTTTCCTCTGTCTCTTTTCCGCTCTCTCTGTCCTGTTAGTATCAGGTTCTCCAAGCCTTCTTTCCTCATTGCATGTCCCAGCAACTTCAGCTGTCTCTTCCTGATGTTCAGTATTAATTTCCTTTTTGTTTCCATTGTTTCCAAAACCTCATCATTGCCCACATGCTCGATCCATGATATTCGCAGCATCCTTCCATAGAACCACATTTCAGCTGCTTCAAGTTTTTTCTTCATCTTTGATAATATTGTCCAGCATTCACTGCCATATTGAAGAACTGACAACACATAGCAATCCAGTACTCTCTTCTTTGTTTCTAGCGAAATTTTCCTGTTTCTTAATACTTTGCTCAACTTCTGGAATGCATCCTTGTGCTTTTGGATCTCAGGAATATAAATGTATAAAAACAGCTGTGACCACAAAATGAGGGGTCAGTTTATATATTGATTGTAATATGGAATTGATCTCCCACTTTATATCCAGTATGCTTCGGTAGAACCACATTTCAGTTGTTTCAAGTTTTTCCTTCATCTTTGATGATATTGTCCAGCATTCACTGCCATATTGAAGAACTGACATCACATAGCAATCCAGTACTCTCTTCTTTGTTTCTAGCCAAATTCTCCTGTTTCTTAATACTTTACTCGGGTTCTGAAATGCTTACTTCGCCATGCCAATTCGCCTTCGGATCTCGGTATCACACTTTCCGGCTTCTGTTATAACACTTCCCAGGTATTTAAATTTTTGTACCTGCTTGATTTTAGTATCCCCGACCTGTATTTGGCATGTTGCGTTACCCTTTTTACTGATGACCATGCATTAAGTTTTCTTGCAGTTTAGATGTAGTCCTTTCTTTTCACTCTCTTATACGATGACCAAAAGAAAACACGTGGGATTCAGTCGACGCTAAGAACAGGCCATGCCAAACTTTTTCTATTATAACACTTCTGGAGCATCAAGAATGAAAAATCAAATATATCAGAGGAAACCAGGATCAACTTATGTTCAATGGTATTTTTCTTTTTTTTCTGCAATACACACACATTGTTAGCAATTTAATTCATTTAAGTCGCAAAGTTGTTTTCTCTTTTTATAGAAAATTTTTTATTGTTAACTTTACGTGAAAGTATTAAGTTGAATACAAAAAATATAGCGTTTTAAGGGGGGAAATGATTTTTATTACGTGTGAATACACGGTTAGAGACTGTTTTATGCAAATTTTAAGAATTACTTTCTGGCAACTTCAAAAATCTATGCAAATTTTGGCTGTCAGCCACAGTTCAAATCATGCCACGACATCTTCTTCTTTCGTATTCCCAGTTCCACTTCAACAAAACTTTCTTTTTGTTAAAATCTAAAATCTGTTTGATTTTAGTATCCCCGACTTGTATTTGGCTTGTTGGGCTGCCCTATTTACTGATGACCATGCATTCGGTTGACTTGCAGTTCTTTGTTGTCACTCTCTTCAGCTACCTTCTGGAGGAAATCTTGTAGTTTCCTTTCTGTGTCTGCTATCAGCACAATTATGTCTTTCTGATATTCTTTTAGCTTTCCCTTTACCCAAAATTGGAAAATTGGTTTCTCGCTGATTTGCTCGGTCTTTTATGTTCGGTGCGCCTTGTGGGTATTAAATTCTCTATATATTTCTCCTCATGATCGACCCCAAAACTGACGACTTTCTGCTGTTAGGTTAGTCGGTATATTTTGTTTAGCTGCATATTAATATCTACGGGTGATTTAATCTCGACGGGTGATTTAATCTCGACGGGTGATTTAATCTCGACGGGTGATTTAATGCTGCAATCGAAATAATTTGAACAAAATTTCTAAATATGTAACATAAATAGGTATTGTTGGTATCTTTTATATTAAAATGTATTTTTATACTTTTATAATGCTTTATTTTTGTTTGGTAGTTCACTATTTAACCATAGCTGGGAACCTAACAGTTACTATGACCAATTAAGAAGTGGACCGAATTTTCAGTAGCCCTTCAATCTCCTGCTCAGTGACCTTGCTGCGGGATGTACTTTATCGTCATACCCAGGACTCGTGTCGGTAGCCTTTTCCTTGCAGTTCATATTTCGCTTAAAACTTCATCAGTCCTCGCATAACCTATCAATTGTATTATCAGAATTCATCAGCAGAAAAACATGTCTTTTGCTTCTGTTAATTTCTTTATCTATCACAAAATTGGCCAACATGAACGACCATATTGGATTACATAGGAGATCAATATTTTTCTTTCTTTCTATGGCCATTTTCTTTTCTTTTTTTTATAATCATATCGCCCCAAGTAAGGCAATTTACTGCCACTGTTGTGCAGGGGCTTACATAAGAGGAAAGTTATGAGAAAGAGTGACAGGTTATAGGGGGTGTCAGAAAGTGGGTAAAATGTTGTATATCAATAAACAGACAAACACGGGTATATATAAAAATATGAGTTATATTTTTATTAGACGACGATAACCCGTGTGGCACAAGGACAGAGAGTGAGAGCGCGCTTCCAGGGTTGACGGGGGGGGGTGTCGTATCTGTTGCTCCTCTGTCTGCCTCTGTCTAGACTAGACTCGTCTCTCTGACTCGTCTGACTAGACTGACTGGCGAATCCGTGTTTTCGCAGTCTTTATATATCTTCCAAAACCGGGACTTGTTTCTTCCGGCTTTGCCTTGATCACGCGACGCCCACGCGACGCCTACGTAATTCTCAGAGACACCTGTTCTGTCTGCCTCTTGTAGCCATTTCCGCTACTGCCGGAAATAAGGTCAAACAAACATCCGTTCCTTTCAACGACCGGAAAACACCCCCGCTTGCTCAGCTTCCTCGGGTGGGCCTAGATTGTTATATTACAAAAAGAAGGACGAGAATACTGATGAGAGTGGAGTTAACGGAGAAAGGAGCACGAGAGAGAGGATTCAGTTAAGTGAGATAGGAGATGTCTATTGACTTTACATTTAAATATGTCTTAAATATGTCGAGAGATAGATAAAAACAGACTGTAGATAGATAGATAGATAGATAGATAGATAGATAGATAGATAGATATGAACAGACTTAGATAGATAGATAGATAGATAGATAGATAGATAGATAGATAGATCATATCACCCCAAGTAAGGCAATAGATAGATCATATCACCACGTGTAAGGCAATTTACTACCACTGTTTTGAAGGGGGTTACATAGGAGAAAAGTTATGAGAAGGAGTAACAGGCTATAGTGGGTGTCAGGAAGTGGATAAGAGAAGGATGAGAATACTGAGGAGAGTGGAGTGGACGGAGAAAGGAGCATGAGAGAGAGAGAGAGAGAGAGAGAGGATGCAGGTTAGTGAGATAGGAGATGACTATTGACTTTACATTTAAATTCTTGGAGATTGTAGCTGTCAGGAAAGCAAGTAAATGGAAGGGAATTCCACAGGCAGGAAGTGCGAGAAAAGAAGTGCTGGAGTAGAATTTGCGTTTACAATTGATTGGTTTCACAGTAAAAGGGTGGGACCTAGTTGCTAATCTTATGGCTCGAGTAAATTCTGATCTCTGAATACCTGACTCAATTTCCGAAAGGCATCTTTTCGGGATTCGTATGCATCTTCTGATGTCTGTATTCCATTTTCCACTTTTTGTTACTATATTCCAAATCTATTTTATTTGTTTATCCCCTAAATGTAATTCACACCTAAGATTGCTGTAAAAACTATACATTCCGTCATTTTACAGCTAATAATTGATGCTTTTTTTCTTGTTTTCATCGGCAAAATTGTCGAATTGTCCTCAAAGCTTTTATACGTAAGTCATTGCTAATTTAGTTTTCGACTCTTTCAAATTGAAGCTTTCATATTTCGGATCTTTCTCTGGGTACTCTTTCTTCTCTGGGTACTCGTTCTTTTCTGGGTACTCGTTCTTCTCTGGGTACTCGTTCTTTTCTGGGTACTCGTTCTTCTCTGGGTACTCGTTCTTCTCTGGGTACTCGTTCTTCTCTGGGTACTCGTTCTTCTTACAAGAAAATGTAGAACAGCAATCAGTAACGTTTTGTTATGTACCGACTTAGGGTTTTAAAATCATTCAGTGTGCCAACATTATACGTATTTTTACACAAGTCAAGGTTAACATAACTGTTCTACAATATAATTCATACAGTCAGTCAGTTAAGTGCCATACGTGATACACGCTTGGGCGATCATGTCTCGAAAGAGACATGACTGACTCGGCAGAAGATTATCCCGCAGTAGGTTACCATTGCTTTCTGCGGTAGACTGATTGCCGACCAAGGCTATAAAACCCAATCTGTCCTGTTACTTGACTCATAGCTAGAAGTATAAGAGATGTATTATATTATTAGGTAGTAATTAGTGGAGGATCAGTTTATTACTTCATAACAATAGAAAACCGATCCCCCATTTTATGACCACTAGAGAGCCTTAATCATGATTCCAACTATTAAATTCAGTCAGTTAAGTGCCATACGTGATACACGCTTTGGGCGATCATGTCTCGAAAGAGACATGACTGAGTGGGCAGAAGATTATCCCGCAGTGGGTTGCCATTGCTTTCTGCGGTAGACTGGTTGCCGACCAAGGCCATGGAACCCAATCCGTCCTGCTATTTAACCCATAACTGGAGGAAAGAGACGGATTAATACCTTTCCCAACGGTATTTGCGCGTAAGTGAATGCAACGGATTCAACTGGAATTCGAATTCATACAGTAATATATAAAATAATATGAAATGATTTGTTTGAACATTATTTTTTATCGATACTCGTATTTAAGTAGATATTCTGTTTATAATCAAAGAGTATTATATATTTATATCTACCGGCCTGATTATTTACGATAAATTTTTATTACTTGAACCAAAAGCCGAAAGTATAGCAAAAACAATTTTCTTCATACAAATGAAAAATCTCGGGAGGGTTGTCCAAAACATGAGAACAGTAGCAAAATTTTATAAATTTTCGTCTTCCAGAAATTAACTTAGTTCAACAAATCGTGCCAATGGATATTGTTTGGCGTGTCTCGTGTGGCACGCGTGCCGTAGGTTGCCGACCCTTGATATAAAATCTGTTAGATAGATAGATAGATAGATAGATAGATAGATAGATAGATAGATAGATATGAACAGACTGAGATAGATAGAGAGATAGATAGATATGAACAGACTAGGATAGATAGATAGATAGATAGATAGATAGATAGATAGATAGATAGATAGATATGAATAGACTGAGATAGATAGATAGATATGAATAGACTGAGATAGATAGATAGATAGATAGATAGATAGATAGATAGATAGATAGATAGATATGAATAGAGAAAAAACTTATCTTAGCCGACGGATTTCATTCTCAGATATAATTTAATAAGGCGAATGCGAGTACTTTATTTGCCACAAATATTTATAAAGAAAAGTAAAAATTTTCCATGGAAGACGCTAAGTGACGTAATTCAATGTCTAATAAAAAAAATGATTAGATTAAGTTGAAATTATTTTATGCAATTAATATTTAGGTTATTTTCGTATGAGATGAATTTATCTATTATATTTTTTTAAATAACAGGAGGGCATAAATTGAACCGTTTTCTTTCAATCTTTTAATATATTTTTAGGCATGTCGATTCTTTCACTGACGCACACATAACCTTAGGAAAGATTATCATCTTTTCTCTTTCAAACTACAGGTTGAACAGCAGGACAGATAGGGTTCTATAGTTTTGACTGGCAACCAGTTTAAATGAAAGCAACCTACTGTGGGAAAATTTGCCTAGTCTGTCATGTAACAAAAGAGGCACACATTGCATTCAACTTATTGACTGGTGTTGGCTTGAGACAAGAGGTAATTCATTCAGAAATGGAGATACTTGAAAAACAAATTGGGGTACGGATTTATATTGTGACTAGCAGTATAGCCCGGCGTTGCTCGGGTGCAATGAAAGCTTTAAAACTAATCCATGGTCCTGGAGCTCAGAATTCGCCTAAAGAATATTTGAAATAAAATAATTGCGAAAATTTATCAATCTCACATAGTATATATATATATATATATATATATATATATATATATATATATATATATACTAGCAGTATAGCCCGGCGTTGCTCGGGTGCAATGAAAGCTTTAAAACTAATCCATGGTCCTGGAGCTCAGACTCTTTGGACGTTGGCACGAAAGACTAAAAAGCAATAGTTGTTTCCAGTTAAAGCGAAACCGTAGACTGAAAGAAAAATGAATGGATGTAAGTCAAATTTTGATTTCCTGGTATCGATATCAAATAAGTGTTTTTCGACGTAAACTGAATTTTGAGGGCTAAATAAGTCCTCTGAGTAAATGGTATCATGGCTGAGACTAAGAACTACAATTATACCTACTTAGAGCCAAACCCGAAGCAAAAACCAAAATAAAAGGGCGGAATATATAATATATATATATATATATATATATATATATATATATTATCGATTTTCTGCACTATTGTAAGAACTGCAACCTTGAAACTTCTGAATATCGTTTCTTATGTCTTTGTTTATGAGTGTATGAAATTTGATTAAAATCGGACTACTACTTCTATAACCCGATTTGTTCGATTATCGATTATCGATATTTATCGGGTGTACCTCGACACAAAACCTAGCTACGAACACTCCCAGTCGCGTATAGTAGAAATGTGTAAATTTTCAAGAAAATCTGTTCAGCCGTTTCGGTGTCTATAGGTAAAGGACACACACACACTCAGACAAAGTTTCATTTATAAATAAGTTTAGATAAGATTCAATAACGGTACATTTGAGAATTTTCCGTTTAACTTACTTTCTCTTTTAATTAGTACAGCATTCTTTAGATCGAAGTTGTGGTTACATTTATTTCTATGCATGACTAATATGAATTGTTTTGTATATGATCCCTTTTGTGTTCATAGATACGTTACTTTTTTAATTTCTGCACGTATTTTGAAAAACAATTTAATTAATATATTTTGCCAAATAAAATCCTTATATTTGATATATATATATATATTATATATATATAGAGAGAGAGAGAGAAAGAGAGAGAATTAGATAGATAGATAGATAGATAGATAGATATATAGATAGATAGATAGATAGATAATGAACAGAATGAGATAGATAGATAGATAGATAGATAGATAGATAGATAGATATGAACAGAATATATATATTTATTATAGCTGAAATTTACACACACACACACACACACATATATATATATATATATATAGAGAGAGAGAGAGAGATAGATAGATAGATAGATAGATAGATAGATATGAACAGAATATATATATTTATCATAGCTGAAATTTACACACACACACACACACACACACACACACACACACATATATATATATATATATATATATATATGTATAGTTTGGTTGTGAAACTTTGCATGAAGATCCATTAGGATGATGCCCCTGAATTTGATGCAGTAAGTCATGTCAAGGTGACCTATTTTTTGCTTCAAGTCGTAAAAAATCTACAAAGAAAAAGAGATACCTTAGAGCAGGTGATCGTTTAGTCGTTGACAACCAATTCAAGATTATACTAAGATTAATGTGACAGCAATCAACTTAGAGATGGTTCAACCACACACATACAAATATATCAACTTAGAGATGGTTCAACCACACACATTCAAATATATCAACTTAGAGATGGTTCAACCACACACATTCAAATATATCAACTTAGAGATGGTTCAACCACACACATTCAAATATATCAACTTAGAGATGGTTCAACCACACACATACAAATATATCAACTTAGAGATGGTTCAACCACACACATTCAAATATATCAACTTAGAGATGGTTCAACCACACACATACAAATATATCAACTTAGAGATGGTTCAACCACACACATTCAAATATATCAACTTAGAGATGGTTCAACCACACACATACAAATATATCAACTTAGAGATGGTTCAACCACACACATTCAAATATATCAACTTAGAGATGGTTCAACCACACACATACAAATATATCAACTTAGAGATGGTTCAACCACACACATACAAATATATCAACTTAGAGATGGTTCAACCACACACATACAATATATCAACTTAGAGATGGTTCAACCACACACATACAAATATATCAACTTAGAGATGGTTCAACCACACACATACAAATATATCAACTTAGAGATGGTTCAACCACACACATACAAATATATCAACTTAGAGATGGTGAACCACACACATACAAATCTATCATATATATATATATGTGTGTGTGTGTGTGTGTGTGTGTCTGTGTGTGTGTGTGTGTGTGTGTGTGTGTGTGTGTGATTAGAATATAATATTTGCATCGAGCCCTCCACCTTGATCAATTTTAATATTAATGAAATTAATATTAATAAGATCGGGTTTTTGGGATTCATGTGCGTTGTGGAACAGTGGATATCGGCTCGGAACGAGAAACCGAGGAGCCGAGTTCGAATTCCAGCTGAATCCATTGTATTCACTTACGCGCAAATACCCTTGGGAAAGGTATTAATCCGTCTCTTCCTTCCAGTTATGGGTTAATAGCAGGACAGATTGGGTTCTATAGCCTTGGTCGGCAACCAGTCTACCGCAGAAAGCAACGGCAACCTACTGCGGGATAATCTTCTGCCCAGTCAGTCATGTCTCATTTGAGACATGATCGCCCAAGCGTGTATCACGTATGGCACTTTAACTGACTGTCTTACAGACTGATCTGTTTCGCTGTATCACAGTTCATCAGTACGCTTAGACTCCGATTGCTTTTAACCGAGGATTGAAATTCGACCGAAGTGGCGTCAGACGGCGATTCTACGTCTGAACTATGTGCGCTCGGTAGAAGAAGGCACACTTTTTAGCGCGTATATTATCATTATACACCCCCAGTAGTTCAGAGTGTTCTAATTCATTGCTGAATTAACGATGCGTATTTGCTAGAGTAGCTATTGTATTTCAAAGTCTACCATTCTTCCAGAGTTCTCAATCAGGGTGTGAGAGCGTAATTATATATATATATATATTTATATATATATTGTTTTTGTTATTAAAAAAAATTACTCGTGTCTTGTAAATAAACCTTTGAAGAAGCTTAATAAAGTTAAATATGTTATATTTAAAAAAACCTTTTTCACTTTTTCATTACATTTTTTATCATATATTGATATATATACTTTCAATTATCATATATATATATATATATATATATATATATACTTTTCAATTATCATATATATATTTATATATATATGTGTATACTTTTCATTTGCCCTATATATATATATATATATGTATACTTTTCATTTGCCCTCCCATATATATATATATATATATATATATATATAGGGCAACTGAAAAGTATATATATATATATATATATATATACTTTTCAGTTGCCCTATATATATATATATATATATATATATATATATATATATATTGTTTTTGTTATTAAAAAAAATTACTCGTGTCTTGTAAATAAACCTTTGAAGAAGCTTAATAAAGTTAAATATGTTATATTTAAAAAAAAATCCCTTTTTCACTTTTTCATTACATTTTTTATCATATATTGATATATATACTTTCAATTATCATATATATATATATATATATACTTTTCAATTATCATATATATATATATATATATATATATATACTTTTCAATTACCCTATATATATGTATATATATATGTATACTTTTCATTTGCCCTATATATATATATATATATATATATACTTTTCATTTGCCCTATATATATATATATATATATATATATATATATATATATATATATATATAGAGGGTAATTGAAAAGTAATTCCCTATTCTAAAATACTTATAATTTATTTATTGACGATAATTTTAACAACAAATGAATATAAAAAAAGAACTTTTAATTTGATGTGTTATTTAACCTGCCGGGAATCGTGTCTTACGATTCCACCTAGAATTCTTGCATTCGCTCTTCAAGACCTTCCAAAGTCTGGGTTTGGTATAGTATACTTGCTCCTTTAACCAAACAGAAAGAAAAAAGTCAGAGGATGTTAGGTCACATATATATATATATATATAAAATACCTTTTATAGTATTCAGGTAAATTCCGATAGAGACGAACTAAAAAAGAAAAACTCAATATTGAATTTATTTATTTAATTTAACAGAATAATATAATGTTATAATTCTCAATATGGACACGTGAGCGTCTGTTTATAATGATTTTCTTGAATATTTCGAAGAATAACTGTTGTATCATTTGAGTCCGAGGAGCTGCAAGGTCAGCGGCGAAATACACACACACACACACACACACACACACACACACACACACACACACACATATATATATATGTATATATAAATGTATATATAGATATATATACAGTACTGCGCAAAATTATTAGGACAAGAACTATTTTATCTTTTATGAGGCATCAAAATAATTGCGACAATTTACCAATCGCACCTAGTATATATACAGTACTGTGCAAAAGTATTAGGACAAGAACTATTTTATCTTTTATGAGGCATCAAAATAATTGCGACAATTTACCAATCGCACCTAGTATATATACAGTACCGTGCAAAAGTATTAGGACCAGAACTATTTTATCTTTTATGAGGCATCAAAATAAAGTTTAAAATGAACCCTGTCCTAACACATTTGCACAATACCTGTAGTGCGCAAAAGTATTAGGACAGGGGTGGTTTTCATAAAAAACTCACTGAAATTTTTTTTTTTTTTAATCATCTCACCCCAAGCAAGACATTCCACTGCCACTATTGCGCATGGGGCTACATAGGGGAAGGTAAAGAGAAGGAGTGGTTAGACATAGGGAATGTCAGGAGGAAGGTGACAGATGAGTAAGGATACCGAGGATGAGGTTTGGGCAGACGGGAAGAGTGTTTGATAGAATGGGAGCAGGTTAGTGTGTTAGGAGGTGTCTATTGACCTTACATTTAAACTTCTGGAGATTGTAGCCGTCGGGAAGCAATCGTGTGGAAGGGAATTCCACAGTCGGGAAGTGCGAGGAAAGAAACTGTTGGAGTAGAAGTTCCGGTTGCATTTTATCGGTGTAAATTCAAATACAACTTGAAAATCCAAGTAAGATGCTAATAAATATTGATTATTTAAAACTAGATGTAAAAGAAATGTATTAAAAAGAAGTGGTATTTAATTTTCCTATTTTTTCTATTAAACAAGTTATTTTGAAATTACTCATTATTCTATTATCCTTGGATATGACTGACTTTTTTCTTATTCCCCCCTTCTCGGATAAATCTAATGTTACTTTGCAAGACACACTTTGGGAACAAATACAAGCTGCTTGGCAGGAGATACCATTAGATACATTGAAGAAGCTTGTTATGTCAATGCCTGACACAAATGAAGGCTGTGATCAAAGTAAAAGCCTATTTTTTTTGTTAAAGCATATGTTGAGTAAATCAAATAAAATTACTTCAATTAAATTGTATTTTTTGTCTATATGCCTCATAAAAGATAAAATAGTTCTTGTTCTAACATTTTTGCACAGTACTATATACATATATATATATGTGTGTGTGTGTGTGTGTGTGTGTGTGTGTGTGTGTGTGTGTGTGTTGGACTCTCATGTTGATTTCGACGTATGAAGATCCGATAACCTTTTTGTGTGTGTGACACTTCTATCACAATCTCGACAGTGATCTGAATATAAAATCCCATATTGTGCAACAGCAATGATCTTGGGATATATCGACAGGAATATTTACTGACGTTTGTTTATCACTGTTGCCTGTCGCCCTTTTAACCAGTCAGTACGAGTGATTTCTAAATTTTTGATATCACTTTGACCGTTATTTCTATCCAAAGCAACTTGCTTGAATGTTAGTGTGAGGCACATTGATACCTTAGAGGTTAAACTAGCTTGTCTTTATACCTAAACAACTGTCGTCCAAAAGACTCGACGACTCTCAAGCTGGCTATACATGAGGTTCTTTGGTATTCTATCGTCACTCAACCTTGCAACATGACCAACCCAGCGAAATTGTAACTGCATCAGAAAATGCTCAGTTCCACCAAGGTTGCATTTTGTGAGAAGGTCAGCATAGGTCTCCCTATCGTCAAAGTAAAAGACATAGATCATGCTAAGTTTTGCAGAAGACATCTAGATGATTGATATGAGATCTATATGGAGTTCACGATTCTGATATATATATATATATATATATATATATATATATATGTACGTGTGTGTGTGTGCTTGTGCGTGTTTGTGTGTTTGTGTGTGTATATATATATATATAGGCATATCTTCATTCAATTATATTTCATTAAATAATATATGCATATTATGTCTATTTTTATAACAATCCTTCCTAGTTCTCCAATTAGCTTCTTGATGTTAAGTTAAAATTCACCAGGGGAGGTGCTGTAGTTTTTGTTATCCCAAGTACATTCGATCTTATCTGAGATCATACTCAGGGGTGAATTGGGAAGACACCGCTGAGATTTACCAGAAGGATGAAAGATATCGTCGCTGGATTCCCCTTCGCTTTCCACCAGGACTCAGCTTCTACACACAAGGCCAAGACGACCCAGGCGTGGCTCCTCAACAATGTTCCGCACCACTGGTCGAGTGCAACAAATAGCAACAAAGATGAATACAATAGTCCGAATAATGTAAATACTGGAAATACTACCTCATCTCAGAAATATTGACAAATAAAATGATCTGTTATTAAACGTCATACAAATGGCAACAAAGATGAGGACAATAGTCCGAATAATGTAAATACTGTAAATACTACCTCATCTCAGAAATCTAGACAAATAGAATTATCTGTTATTAAACGTCGTACAAATGGCAATAAAGATGAGGACAATAGTCCGAATAATGTAAATACTGCAAATACTACCTCATCTCAGAAATATAGACAAATAGAATGATCTGTTATTGAACCTCGGACAAATGGTAACAAAGATGAGGACAATAGTCCGAATAATGTAAATTTTTTTTTTAATCAATTCACCCCGAGCAAGGCAGAAATGCCACTGTCGAGCGGGGTGCTACATAACTTTAAACAGATTAATTAGAAAAAGTGAGGAGTACAAAGGGCTAGAGTCCAGTGGTTAGTAGATGAGTATTGACTTTGCATTTAAATTTCTGGAGGTTGTAGCCGTCAGGAAAGCAAGAATACGGGAGCGAGTTCCACAGGCGGGAAATGCGAGAGAAGAAGCTGCAGGAGTAGAATTGTCGTCTGCATTTGGCTAACCTGACTGTGAATGGGTGGGACCCAGTTGCCAGTCTGGTTGCACAAGTAAACACCTGTTGAAGAGGCACCAGTGACTTACGTTCGTCCGAACAGAAGCCATGAAAGTATTTATAGAACAGACAAAGGGAAGCCACATTTCGACGGTGGGGAAGTGGCTGCAGTCGAACCGCCAGATCAGTACCTATCACATTGCAGACTCTCCTTTGGAGCCTGTCGAGGACACTGAGGAGAACGGCAGGGACGCCTGATCATAAATGACAGCAAGTACTCCATGTACGGACGGATAGTTGACTTGTATATATGCAGGATGGATTCAGGCGGAAAAAAACATCCTGGATCGACATAGTGACCCAACCTTCTTAGCAGTAGATTTAGCTATGCATTCAATATAGTGGTTCCATTTGAAGTCTGAGGAGAGGGTAAGGCCGAGGAGGCGTAGTGTGTTGCTCTCAGGGAGAATCGCTTGGTCCATGCTTATGGGAGGCAGGAAAGGTTGCCTGTGATGGTTGACAGACATCAGCTTGGACTTAGACGCATTGAAGTTGACAAGCCACTTCTTGCCCCAATTCACCACAGAGTGTAGATCCCGTTCAAGGTCAGCAGCGAGATTATGTCTGTCCGCCACGAGAGGTTTCTTACTGGTGCGAGAGTATATTGTGGTGTCGTCTGCGTAGATGCCTACTTGGGAACTGATCTCATCTGGGAGGTCGTTGATGAAAAAAAGGAAGAGCGTCGGGCCCAGGATAGAGCCCTGTGAGACACCAGCATTCGTGCTGTAGGATATGCCCATTTAAAACGACTTTCATTTTGCGGTTATTTAAAAAAGATTGGATTAGGTCAAGCAGGCGACCGGTAATACCGTAACCCCGTAGCTTGGAGATGTCCAGAGCAACCGCGCGAGCCTCGTCAGACTCATCAAGGGCCTGGAGCATGTACTCCGTTACGGTTGTTAGCAAGTCGGCCGTGGACCTGGCAAAGCGGAAGCCATATTGCCTGTCAGAGAAGAGTTTGTGGGCAGTAAGATGTTGAACTATTTCAGCATTGATTATGGCCTCGAATAATTTCCCGAATATCGGTAGAAGACTGATAGGGCGATAGTTGGATGGGTCCGAGGGTTCACCACAATTCTTAAATACAGGAACGACTGAAGAGAACTTCCAGCATGCAGGAAAGCAGGAAGCAGAAAGACAGTAGTTAAACAGTTTAAGAGGACAGGGGAAAGTTCAGGAGCACACCTCTTAAGGACTATCACCGGGATTCCATCGTCTCCACTCGCCTTATGGGGGTCGAGTTTTGAAATTACTCGGGATACTACTGTCGGGGCAATATATACGTCGTGCAGTTTGGCCTCAGTTCTAATAGGGAAGTCGGGTGGGTGTACTCCAGATGAGTCGAATGTGGAGTTGGATGAGAATCTGCGGGCAAAGCACTCAGCTTTTTCCGCAGATGACGTGAGAACCTCAAATTCATGGATTAAAGGAGGTATTGAGGATTTGCTATTGTTCAGCACTCGTTTGCAAATCCTCCAATAGTCCTTAGAGCCGAACTTGCGGTCAGCTATGCGCTGTCGCATCCTCTCAGCAAACAACTGTTTTGCGTCATTTAGGGTTCTTTTGCACTCATTGCGAGCAGACGTGAATAGGCGACTATTTTGATCAGATGTGTGCAATGACGGCTGAGCAGGCAGGAGAGAACCACGGAGAGGAATGAGGTTTTAGGCAATACTTCCTGGTGGGTATGAAGGCATCAATGCCAGCTTTCACCCATGACGAGACCTCAGAGGCACAGTCATCAGCTGATAGATTGAACACTTTTCCCCAAGGGACGTCGCAGAGGAAATCGCGACAGGCATCCCAGTCAGCTTTTTGGTATAGGTAGGAGGTCCTATAGGTAGGGGGCTCCTGGGGGGAGTGAGAGTGGAAAGAAATACTGAGCGAGACTACAGTGTGGTCGGAGTTGCCGAGTGGGCAAAGCTGCGAGACTTGACAGGCGTCAGGTGCAGAGGTGAAACATATATCTAGTAGTGAGGAATGACCCGAGGGAGTGCTTGGGAAGCGAGTGGGGAAGTCCACCACTTGCGTAAGGGATTGGGAAATATCGAAGTTCATGGTGTGAATGCCCGCTGGATCAGTAACAGCGTTTTCAAGCCACTCAGAGTGATGGGCGTTGAGGTCTCCGAATACAAATATGTGGGCGAATGGGTGATAGGAAATAGCCTTATCTATGTCGTCAGCAATGCTATCTAGTAGGGATCAGTCAGGAGAGGAGGGAGAACGGTAAAGAAAGAAGAGGTAACTAACCGAAATGAGGAGAGACAGGCGGAGACATATGTATTGGTGGTCAGTAGATTCGAGTGAAGTCACCCTAGCTATGGGGAGGTGTTCGCTGACGTAGACACCTAGCCCATACTGTAAATACAACCGCATCTCAGAAATATAGACAAATAGAATGATCTATTATTAAACGTCGTATAAATGGCAACAAAGATGAGGAGATAAGTCCGAATAGTTTAAAGATTGTAAATACTACCTCATCTCAGAAATATAGACAAATAGAATGATCTATTATTAAACGTCGTACAAATGGCAACAAAGATGAGGACAATAGTCCGAATAATGTAAATAATGTAAATACTACCTCATCTCAGAAATATAGACAAATAGAATGATCTATTATTAAACGTCGTACAAATGGCAACAAAGATGAGGATAATAGTCCGAATAATGTAAATACTGTAAATACTACCTCATCTCAGAAATATAGACAAATAGAATGATCTATTATTTAACGTCGTTTTAATGGCAACAGAGATGAGGACAATAGTCCGAATAATGTAAATACTGTAAATACTACCTCATTTCAGAAATATAGACAAATAGAATAATATTTTATTAAACTTTAATACTTTTGTACAGTGGTGTATAAAATTATACCAATGGCATGCTAAAGACAAGATAAAAAATACTCTATTGGTATTTCTGATTTTACAAGTTTATTAATGTAGTGATCAGTTTGTTTAAGTCTCTAAAGTTGAATTGGTTAATCGCTGCATTCTAACAGCAAGCCAGAGTTTTAGAGAAAGATTTACACGGAAGTATATCATCTGCAAAGACGAAAAGACAGAAGCAGATATACTTAACAGAGAAAGGAAAAGAGAGAGAGGGAGAAAAAAAAAGAAATTGTGATAAATAATGCGATAGATATCGAAGAGTTTAATTACGGTTCTTATTCTGCCAGGCTTCATCTCAAGTCTTCCAACACGAAGACACAAGATGAACAGTTGAACAAAAGCAACGTGCATCCAATAATGCCGAACCTTCTTCAAAGTTTACCCGCCAAATATTTTCCATGCGCCGGAGGCCAACCATTATCGGCAGTTCAAACACTTCAGAAGAGAGTTTATTTGCCACTAGCCTCTCATCTCTTTGGAACGAGATCTCGTAGCAAACGCTGAGTCATCAAGATGGACGCCAATCAAAATGTCCTCAAAAAAAAAAAAAAAAAAGAGTGAGAAAAAACAGTTAGAATGAAATTGAAAGATGTTCAGTCGTCAGTTTGAGTGTTGTCTCTGAGTCAACACGACACCTATAGATTAAGATAGGTAGTTGGAGAAGTCGATAGAATAGAATATATAATTGGAGGAAGGGAGAAGATGAGAGAGAGAGAGAGAGAGAGAGAGATAGAGGGAGAGAGAGAGCGAGGAAGATAATTTTAAAAAGTAGTAAACAAAGTGGAAGCTAATTAAACCGTGACTGATAAAAAATGACGGGCATAAAAAGATCTATGCGAACAAATCGAGATAGACAATGTATATATTGAAAACGGTTTTAGTAAATGAATGTACTGACGATTGTGTAGACCTCTCATGGTGGTTGTGGGGGAGAGTCTCAGTTTTATATAAAATAATATAGCATTTCCCAGATTCAAATATCTCAAAAGTGGGCGGACCTGAAGGAGACTACCACCATCTTTGAATTTGTTGTCTTTCATTTTTTTTTGTTTACTTTTTTCAGCGTAGTCTTATCGGTTATTACATAAAGTTTCCAATTATCAAAAAAGATTTGAAAAGAATTCAGCATTTAAACTATTTTAGGGCGGGGGGCTCACTTTTTCATACAACGTTATAGTAAATCAATCCTCCATTTTGGAATCACTCGCGTTGGGGTCCCTTTGCATTGTTTTTTTGGGGGGACGAGTTGTTGCTCTTGTTTTTGTCTTTTTCAAGTTTTCTTCAGTTCTTACGATGATATCTTCCTCGGAAAGTCCTAGATTTGCTTTATTCAAAAATTTTGCAAAGGATTCAGGAGTTGAATATGCGCAAGCATATATATATATATATATATATATATATATAATAAATATTCATTGGTTAATTTTTATACTGAGCATTATTTTAAATGAATGTTTTGAACGTTCCTTATTCATTTATATATATATATATATATATATATATATATATATATATATATATATATTGTCATCCGCAGACAGATCTGTTTCGCTGTACAGTACGGTTAGACTCCGATTGCTCCCCAACCCAGGCTCGAAAATCGACCGAATTGGCGTCAGTCGGCGACTCTACCCCAGGGCCACAGGAAATTCGGTGGAAGAAGGCAGTCTTTTTAGCGCATATCCTATTACGCGCCCAATAGCTATAGTGATCCAATTCATTTTTACTGAATGAGCGATGCGTACACGCTAGAGTGGCTACTGTTTTTCAAAGTCTACCTTTCTTCCAGAGTGCTCAATCAGGGTGTGAGAGCGTAAATATTGTAAATATATATATATATATATATATATATATATATATATATATACACCCAAATGAATAAGGAACAAAGAAAATAATTGCATTTAAAACAGTGCACAGTATAAAAATATAGCAATGAATATTTATTATTATACTTTAGAACATGTACAAACTACTACAAAATTGTACTTTTTGTTTCGACATTAAAAGAACAATGTTTCATCAGGTACTTAATAATGATGGTAATAAACGTTTTATTAACATTATTAACTTCCTGATGAGACATTGTTCTTTCAATGTCGAAACAAAATGTACAATTTTTTAGTAGTTTGTTGTTTGTACATGTTTTAAAGTATAATATATATATATATATATATATATATATATATATATATATATATATTATATTCTGTTTACTTACTTCCCGACAGCTACAATCTCAAAGAATTTAAATGTAAAATCAATAGTCATCTCCTATCTCACTAACCTGCATCCTCTCTCTCATGCTCCTTTCTCTGTCCACTTCACTCCCATCAATATTATCATCCTTCTCTTATCCACTCCTGACACCCCCTATAACCAGTCACTCTTTCTCATAACTTCCCCCTCTATAACCCCCTGCAAAACAGTGGCAGTAAAATGCCTTTCTTGGGGCGATAATATTATATATATATATATATATATATATACGGTAGGACATCGGTTGATGAACGCCTCTCATCACGATCAAAAAAAAAAAATTGGTCGAAGTTTGTCTGGAACGACGAACACGCAAGCCGATAAAATAATTTGTGCATAATGTTGGCGGAGTGCAAAATTCAGTGGAAAATTATCACTTGATTAAGCAGCAACAAACCGCATCAGAAAATTTTCCAAAGACTATGTAAGGTCACACTCTAGAAACATTTTCAAGCGTATACAAAAACAAACCTCATTGGACAAAGTTTTAGTGAGACCGAGGCACAGCGAGTTTCAGGCAGAGACTGAATCATGCTAAGAGACAGAAAAACAAAAGAAATGAAACCCAGTAAAACAACTGCATTCGGCTTTTTGTAGCAAAGCTCTCCCCCTTTCCCTTGTATAATGCTCTACAATATACGTTGTATTGAGCATTTTCTTGAAAATGTAAATTCCAGAGAACTTTCAATTCTAAAACTGTCGGTTCTCTTCACTTGGGACAATGTATGCACAGATAGACGGGGTCGCTATGGGGAGTCCTTTGGGTCCTGTTCTTTCTAATATCTTTGTAGGATATTATGAACATGTGTTATTTGAGAAGGTTAATGAGCCACTTATTTATCGACGTTATGTTGATGACACCTTAGCGTTATTTAATAACACATCTGAAGCTGAAATTTTTTTAGTTCAGCTAAACTCTTTACATCCATCTCTTCAGTTTACTATGGAGACAGAGAAGGATGGGGGTCTTCCATTTTTAGATGTCTATGTTCAGCGACGGGACGAGGTTTTCGTGACTTCAGTATTTCGTAAACCGACTTTTACCGGTTTGTATACTAATTGGAACTCTTTTGTTCCTAAGTCCCGTAAAATTGGCCTAATAGAAACTTTGGTTCACCGTGTCCTTAATATTTGTTCTCCTGAATGCTTGGCCAGCGAATTAACACGCTTGCAAGATATTTTTGAAGGGAATGGGTACCCCATTAATTTGGTAAAACGGGTAATTGCTCGTAAGATTAAACGGTTTAAAGAACCAAAGGTTGAAGGGCCAAGTCGCTGTCCTTTGTATCTTAAATTACCCTGGCTTGGAAGAAAATGTCTCACTGTTACTGACAAAGTTTCGGCTAGTATTTCGTCGGGTTATTTTTCAGTGCTGTTGTGTGTTGTTTTTTAAGACAAGGCCCGCGTTTCCATCTTTCGTTAAGGATCGGTTGTCCTATTTTCGTAAAAGTTCTGTTGTGTACAAATTTAAGTGCTGTTGCGATGCAGCATATATAGGACGAACCAATCTGAGCTTGGAGACGCGGGTTGCGCAGCATGTCCCCGCGAATTTACGTTTAGGCAATTCCCATAGCAATATAAGAACAACTCAAGCTGTGTTGGATTCAGCAATCGGCCAACACCTGCTGGATAATCAAGTTTGTGCCTCCTCTTATGAGGACAATTGGTTTTCTGTCCTGCACAGTACTCGATCGGCATACCATTTACGTGTTTTGGAGGCCATTTGCCTAAAAATCTAGCAGCCGAGCCTGTGCAGGCAGAAAGAGCAGTTCCTGCGCTCCTTGCAATTACTGGCGAGTTTGTGAGTGCAACATTTTTATTTTTTATTTAACTCTCGTGGAATTACATGTTTACACTCCCCTCACATTTTAATATTTTTCAATAAATTTATTTTTAAACGAATTCCATCTTCTCCCAGTCTTGCAAGTATTCCCTTTTTGGTCTTGTCCTCTTCTTTTCCCCTTTGTAATTTTGTGCCAACGAAACCCTTGACAAGTGTTGGCTGAAAGGTTCCTCGGGTTTGGGAAAACAAAATGACGTCTACTCTTTTTAAGGCTATTTATTGTTTCTGTGGGTGCAAATCTTTATATATATATATATATATATATACTATTGTCATCCGCAGACAGATCTGTTTCGCTGTATCACAGCTCATCAGTACTGTTAGACTCCGATTGCTAGATAACCCAGGCTCGAAACTCGACTGATTTGGCCTCAGTCGGCGACTCTAACCCTGGGCCACGGGGCGTTCAGTGGAAGAAGGTACTCTTTTTAGCGCATATCATATTACGCACCCAATAGCTAGAGTGATCCAATTCATTTTTACTGAATGAGCGATGCGTACACGCTAGAGTGGCTACTGTTTTTCAAAGTCTAGAGTGCTCAATCAGGGTGTGAGAGCGTCTAAACATATACTGTTAAATATAAGAGACAATGAATGTCTAAAATATTTAATCATGAGCTGTTCTAAACATCGTATTTCGGTTTTAAGTTCAAGTGAAAATAAAGACAAAAGTTGGTTCTAAGCTTTCGGCTCACATGGGGTTACAAGGTTCAAAACAATTGACCACATAGTCTCAAATATCCATACAAGCACTCAACTATCCTCTACAGAAAACCAATGTAGTGTATCAACTTTCCAGTGCACATTTCTATTAAAAAGTGTTCATACAATTATATTGCAGAACTTTTGAATATTTTCCATTTGTAAACGAGTTATTACGCGACCTAGGTTTCTACCATGTGTGGTGTTTTCAGGCAATTTGCAATAACATATATATATATATATATATATATACATATATATATATATATATATATATATATATATATATATATATATATATAAACAGAAATAGGGGTAGTTTCCAGCGAATTGATATAGAAGAAAAAGTGTGTGAAGACGTGAACGTGTTATTTAAAGTGTAGTTTTATTGTTGTAAATCTACACTTTAAACAAAACGTTCACGACTCTCGCACTTTATTCCTATATATATATATATATATATATATATATATATATATATATATATATATATATGTATATATATTGCTGGGGGCATTGAATGCTCGTTAGTGCGTGTTAATCAAATAATCGAGACTGGAATAATCGTTCACTGTGCACACATCTGCTTCCGGGTCAAATCAAACAAGATTTCGGATACTTTTAGTCAGCTTTACAGACGTTAATCTAGCAACGGTCTTTTCCCCATCCATCAACTGATGAGTCAAGAAGTTTTATTAGACGTCAAGCAAGAGACGAAACGTTTGAAATAAAATAAGAGAATGAAGACCTCCATCATAGCGGAAGTACCGTACGCATGCGCAGTGTATGGCGTCGAAATAGTGTTCAGGAAACAACGCTGAAAACATTTATAGATCTTCATTCATTTAAACTTAGGGTGTTTCTTTCCTGTTTGGAATTCTAGAATGTTCTATCTTTTAACTTACCGCTTTATTGTTATCGTTGTATAATAAGTGTTTCTTCATATATATATATATATATATATATATATTTTAACTTTCCTTCTGCCCTGATTCTCTTTCATGGACCTGTTCTTTTTACGGTAAATTTTCGTTTTAGGACCCGAAAGGCTTTTCCCCCTTCAAATTTATCCAAAATATCATTATTTCTGTGCAAATGTATATGCTGAACTCAAATCAACAATTAGTTATTGAAGAAACCTACCTTTTTGTTCTGAACGTCCATAAAAAAATCGAACTACATTTTGTCTCCCGTAACTCTAATGCAGTCATGTAATTAAGTGCTTAATGAATTTCTGTGTAGGACAACAAATTTCGGTCTATTTTCGGTCGATTTTCTTCCTTTACTGAAACTTCCGGCTGTTTACTGCCTGTAATGAAAGTAATACGCTAGTGTATTCCTACGCGTATGACATTCATTACAGGAAGTAAATAGCCGGAAGATTCAGTAAAGGGAGTAAATCGAAGTTATGTCTATTTCGAGACATGATCGTCCAAGCGTATAGCACTTATGGCACTTAACTGAGTGACTGAATATAATAGTTGGAATCATTATTAAGGCTTCTACTGGTCATAAAGTGAGAGGTCGGTTTTCTATTGTCATGAAGTAATAAACTGAACCCCGACTAATTACTACCTAATAATATAATACATCTCTTATACTTCTAGCTATGAGTTAAATAACAGGACAGATTGGGTTCTATAGCCTTGGTCGGCAACCAGTCTACCGCAGAAATTAATGGCAGCCTACTGCGGGATAATCTTCTCCCCAGTCAGTCATGTTTCTTTCGAGACATGATCACCCAAAGCGTGTATCACGTATGGCACTTAACTGACTGAACTGAATTTGTTAAGGCGAACATATATAGAAAGTGCACTGATTTCCGAGTCTTCTACGGTCAGTTTTAGTCCATGTTCATACTACATTTCACCTCTATTTAGAAAGCTACAGCTATAACCAAGGGAGATATTTCAAAACAACAGCGATAAAAATAAAATAGCGTCGGGAAGTTGAATGAAGTCGGCTCGGTTGTATGTCTAAACACATAGAGATTTAGAATTTAAATTTCATTTCTAACGTCTTTCCGTGAATAAATTTAGCCGATGTCTTTGTTTATATTTTATGCTTCTCTACCTCTAAATAAAAAGACTTTTTTTTAGGCTGATTTTGTGGTACAGTTCGGTATCGGTTCGGTATCGGTTTTGTGGTACAGTTGGTATCGGTTCGGAACGAGAAACCGGGGAGCCGAGTTCGAATTCCAGTTGAATCCATTGTATTCACTTACGCGCAAATACCCTTGGGAAAGGTATTAATCCGTCTCTTCCCTCCAGTAATGGGTTAAATAGCAGGACATACTGGGTTCTATAGCCTTGGTCGGCAACCAGTCTACCGCAGAAAGTAATTTCAACCAACTGCGGGATAATCTTCTGCCCAGTCAGTCATGTCTCTTCCGAGACATGATCGCCCAAAGCGTGTATCACGTATGGCACTTAACTGACTGACTGAATTTAATAGTTGGAATCATGATTAAGGCTTCTACTGGTCATAAAATGTTGGATCGGTTTTCTATTGTTATGAAGTAATAAACTGATCCCCCACTAATTACTACCTAATAATATAATATATCTCTTATACTTCTAGCTGTGAGTCAAGTAACAGGACAGATTGGGTTCTATAGCCTTGGCCGGCAACCAGTCTACCGCAGAAAGCAATGGCAACCTACTGCGGGATAATCTTCTGTCCAGTCAGTCATATGTCTCTTTCGAGACATGATCGCCCAAGCGTGTATCACGTATGGCACTTAACTGACTGAATCCTTTTTTAGGGGACGAATCTTGTTACTGGGAGATTATTTTTTTCAATTTCTCTTCGTTTCTTATCCTCATTTTTGCGGATTTTTTTTTTATGACTTTAAACTTTAAATTCACCTTCAATTATTGGCTCATGTTTCCGTTATTCATGCTTTTTTTTTTTCGCCCGGTTAATTCTTCAAATCTTTCTTTTTTTTTTCACATTCTTCCTTTCCTTCTTCACATTCTTGCTTTCCTTCTTCACATTCTTTTCTTTCTTTACATTTCTATTTTTCTTCACACTTTCTTTATTTTCTTCATATTCTTTTCGTTCTTCTTCACATTCCTCCTTTTCTTCTTCACATTTCTTCTTTCTTTACATTCTCTTTTTCTTCACACTTTATTTTCTTCATATCCTCTCTTTCTTCTTTACGTTCTTGTTTTTACTTCACATTCTTCTCTTTCTTCTTCACATTCTTTCCTTTCTTCTTCATATACTTTTCTTTCTTTACATTCTCTTTTTTTCACACTTTCTTTATTTTTTCATATCTTCTCTTTCTTCTTTCCGTTCTTTCCTTTCTTCTTCACATTCTTCTTTTTTCTTCTTCACGTTCTTTCCCTTCTTCACATTTTTTCTTTTTTTACAGTCTTTTTTTCACGCCTTTTGTCTTCTTCATATCATTCTTTCTTCTTTGCGTTCTTACTTTCTTCTTCACATTCTCCTCTTTCTTCGTCACATTCTTTTTTTCTTTACATTCTCTTTTTCTTCACACTTTTTTGTCTTTTTTACGTTCTTTCTTTTCTTCTACACATTCTTTCTTTTTCACATTTTTCGCTTTCTTCTTCTTCACATTCTTCCCTTTTTTCACATTCCTTTTCTTCTTTACATTCTCTTTTTCTTCACACTTTTTTATCTTTCTTTTTCACGTTCTTTCCTTTCTTCACATTCTTCTCTTTCTTCTTCACATTCTTCCGCTTCTTCTTGACATACATTTCTTTTTGCCTTTTCTTTTTCTTTACACATTTTGCCTTTATTTTTTACGTTCTTTTATTTCTTCTTCTCATTTTTCTCTCCCTTTTTCACATTTCTTTTTCTTTTTCTCTTTTTCTGTTTCTTATTTTTGTTCTTTTTCTTTTGTTCTTTTCTTCGTTTTTTATGTTTGTCCGATTTTTAACTTTTCTTTTTATTTGCTTTATATTTTAATTCCCAGCGATTTTTTTCTTTTTTTTTCTTCTTTTGTTTTTCTTCTTTTGTTTTTCTTTCTCTCCATTTTCTTATTTAATTTAATAGTTTCCATCTTTTTTCTTTGATGATATTTTCCTTCGTTTATTTTGTGCATTCATGGACATTTCTAATATCGTTAATTCATTTTGATTTCTTCTTCTTCGGTTTTTCTGTTTTTCCTTCCTTTCCTTCCTTTTTGATATTTTCCTTCCTTTCATTCCTTTCCTACCTTTTCTTTCCTTCCTTCTTTTCCTTTCTTTCATCCTTTTCCTTTCTTTCCTTCCTTTCCGTTCTTTCCTTCCATTTCTTCCTTTCCTTTTTTCCTTTCTTTTTTTCCTTTCCATTTTTTCCTTTCCATTTTTTCCTTCCTTTCCTTCCTTTTTGATCTTTTCTTTCCTTTCCTTCCTTTCCTTCTTTTCCTTCCTTTTCTTCCTTTCCTTCTTTTCCTTCCTTTTCTTCCTTTCCATTTTTTCTTTCCTTTTCTTCCTTTCCTTTCTTTCCTTCCTTTTCTTCCTTTCCATTTTTCCTTCCTTTCCATTTTTCCGTCCTTTCCTTTTTTTTATCTTTTCTTTCCTTTCCTTTCCTTTCTTTCCTTCTTTTCCTTCCTTTTCTTCCTTTCATTCTTTTCTTTTCTTTCCTTCTTTTCCTTCCTTTTTGGTCTTTTCCTTCCAATTTTCTCTGCTTTTCTTCTATTATTCTATTTTCTTTTATATAATAATTTTTTCGTTTTTTTCTTATCATTTTTCTCTTTTTCTGAATGAATTTTCCTTTTTTCCTTCTACATTATTCTTTTCATGTCTAATTTCTTTTCATTATTTTCCCAATCCCATCATAAAACCTCCATTTTCCTACCCTTTCTTTTCAGATCAACGGATGCCGACACAGGAAGTGACACCAATGGACCCGGAGATTGTAATCAACCCTACATCAGTTCGATTGCCGCTATGGACACCCATCATGAAAAAAAGAAGTTTATTAAACAGAATAACGAAATACTTACATTTTCCCGCTTTTGACTTTTGCTATAATCTCTGTCGTTGGCTTTTTTCTCTAGAAAAATAATTTAAAAAAATCACATGCAAGTTAAACTTTATTCTGACCTGAGATCAGATCTGATTTATGGAGACTTTTTTTTCTTTCATTTTTAGTTAATAAATGTTTTTTAATTTCTTTTTTTTACGTTTTTTGTAGGGTCTCGTTTCTATGATCTATTTTTCTTCTTCAATTAATAGCCACAATTAAGCTCCAAGCATGTGCATCATGTAACTACGAGAATGTCTGTCTTTTTGTTAGTTTGATTGTTTTTTTAATTGACCAAATGTTAATCAGAAATGGGCGATCATGTCTCGAAAGAGACATGACTGACTGGGCAGAAGATTATCCCGCACTAGGTTGCCATTGCTTTCTGCGGTAGACTGGTTGCCAGCCAAGACTATAGAACCCACTCTGTTCTGTTATTTGACTCATAGCTACAGAGAGAAGAGATGTATTATATTATTAAGTAGTAATTAGTGGGGTACCAGTTTAATACTTCCTAGCAATAAAAAACTGATCCCCCACTTTATGGCCAGCAGAAGCTTAAATCATAATTCCAACTATTATATTTAGTCAGTCAGTTAAGTACCATTCGTGATACACGCTTTCGGCGATCATGTCTCGAAAAAGACATGACTGACCGGGCAGAAGATTATCCCGCACTAGGTTGCCATTGCTTTCTGCGGTTGACTGGTTGCCAGCCAAGACTATAGAACCAATCTGTTCTGTTATTTGACTCATAGCTAGAGGAAGAAGCGATGTATTATATTATTACGTAGTAATTAGTGGGGGATCAGTTTATTACTTCATAACAATAGAATACTGATCCTCTACTTTATTACCAATAGAGGCCCTAATGATATTTCCAACTATTATATTCAGTCAGTCAGTAAGTACCATACGTGATACACGCTTAGACGATCATATCTCGAAAGAGACATGACTGACTGGACAGAAGATTATCCCACAGTAGCTTGCTATCACATTTTGCAGTAGACAGGTTGCCGACCAAGGCTATAGAACCCAATCTGTCCTGTGATTTAACCCATAACTGGAGGGAAGAGGCGGATTGATACATTTCCCAAGGCTATTTGCGCGTAAGTGAATGCAAAGAATTCAACTGGAATTCGAACTCGGCTCCCCGATTTCTCGTTCCAAGCCGATATCCACTGTACCACAACGCACATCTAGGGATGAGGGTGCATGCTTTATAATGGATGAAGGATGGTTATATTTGATTGGCTATATAAAGGATATATATTTTTTATATGGTTGATATATATATATATACTAAATATGAAGTCACATCAAGGAAATTTACTTTTTTTTATATTTGTAGTAATTCTTAAATTTAGGTTTTTACACTTTCTACATATTAATTTTCTAATTTTATCAATTTTACAATTCGTGGAATTCCTCACTACCATAAGGCCATCATCCCTGCATAAACCAATATCTTCCTTATTTGTATCATGACTTGCCGTAAGGTTATATATAATGCTTTAAAAAATAGTGGACATAACTGCCCTAATATTAGATATGTAAAAGAGAATATATAACTCCAAAGAAAAAATACATACAGAAAAATTATATGGTACACACCCCTTTTCAACCAAAGGTTAGCAGTAAAATAGACCAAAAAGTTCTCGCTTTGATAGAGAAACATTTCTCGAATAATCATTAATTAGGGAAGATCCGGTTCACACTCCACCCACATCGCCCGGTTCACACTCCACCCACATCGCCTGGTTCACACTCCACCCACATCGCCCGGTTCACACTCCACCCACATCTATTGAACAGGTGAAGAGGCTCATCCCTTGTTTCCTGTTTAGGATGCGGTTTCCGGTTTTCCCTTCTCAAGTCTTTTCACTCTTTTATTTATTTATTTATTTTTTTTCCAATTGGAGTAGATAGACTAAACTATCGCCCGGTTCACACTCCACCCACATCTATTGAACAGGTGAAGAGGCTCATCCCTTGTTTCCTGTTTAGGATGCGGTTTCCGGTTTTCCCTTTTCAAGTCTTTTCACTCTTTTATTTTTTTTTTCCAATTGAAGTAGATAGACTAAACTATCGCCCGGTTCACACTCCACCCACATCTATTGAACAGGTGAAGAGGCTCATCCCTTGTTTCCTGTTTAGGATGCGGTTTCCGGCTTTCTCTTTTCCATTCTTTTTACCCTTACGTAGCCCCCTGCGCATCAGTGGCGTTATCGCCTTGCTTGGGGTGATATGATTAAAAAAAAAAAAAAAGAAGATTTTCAATAAAAATGCACTAAAATTAATTATCTACTGATAATTGAGAAAAAAATTATTAAACAAATACTAATGACATTTTAAATAAAATTTAAACCTAAATTAAAATAAGAATAATTTCAAAACTGGAAACAACAATTTAAACAAAAAATATGTAATTGTAGAAACCTTATAGAGTGTTCATTGGAAAATAAATGTTTTACAGAATCTATTGTTTATCAATGGGCTATTTCTTCTACTGAAAACCCTGGTAATAATAACTTTATGTAGGAAGTACTAAAAGTTCGCTTATACGAAAGTTTTATCACTATATTTAATCCTTTAATAATAAGTAATTAAGTAATTAAGTACCATAATCAAAAATCCGTATCAAAATATTTTTTATATTAAAAGGAAACCAATAAAACACCAAAAATAAAATGGAAAAATTAAAAACAAATTAAAAATAAAATGGAAAAATTAAAAACAAACGAGCATATGTAAGTCCTCAAATGACCCATTATTCTTGTGTCTATATGGAAAACTATACATTATTAAATTTCTTAAAAATATGGATCTATTAAATAAACGTAATGAAATAACTGTCATATGTAAACATTGCAAAATGTTCACGTTAGAATATAGTTAATAATTCTTCAAATAAGCATATTGATTAACTTACATAAATATTTTAACTTATTTTGTATTATAATATAAATAATATTATTTAATCAATTTTAGAATTGATATAAGTCAAGAATAAAGGATGAATTGATAAAGAAATGTACTCTAAACAAAAAAGAACATAAAAATATTTTATTCATAAGAAAAATCTCTTTAGGACAGGTCTAAAATATATTTTTTTTAAAGAAAAGGAATACATATAAGGCTTAGAGTATTTCTCGGTAACTAAAAAGAGTCTAGTCGTAAAAATAATGACACTTTTCCTTAGACATGTATGAATACCCCATATCCCTAACATCTAACATAAATTCTAAATTTTCAAAGTTGACCTTCATTTTGATTTGTTAAATTAAACACACCCACATGATCTAAATGTTTCGTCTTTCCCCTCCTCCATATTAACTCTTTAATAAGAAAAATGTATTGTTTTCTACATTCAAATGCAAATCATTTTCAACAAAGTTATTGAGCATTCATTGCCTGATGACGGAATAGAGGCATTAAATCTCGAAACGGTTGTAATATTTCTCGATCTTGACCGGTTGTGTTAATTTCAATTGTTAAGTTGACGGCTCAGATTCAGATACAGTCACTTTCTCACCGGCGGAATGTGGCTTCCCTGTGTCTCATCTACAAATACTTTCACAGCTTCTGCTCCGATGCACTGAGTACACTGCTGCCCCCTATATATGAATTTACTCGAGCCACAAGATAAGCAACTAGGTCTCACCCTTTTACTGTGAAACCAATAAATTGTAAACGCAAATTCTACTCCATCAGCTTCTTTTCTCGCACTTCTCACCTGTGGAATTCTCTTCCGTTTACTTGCTTCCCCGAGAGCTACAATCTTCAAGAATTCAAATGTAAAGTCAATAGTCATCTCCTATCTCACTAACCTGCATCCTCTCTCTCATGCTCCTTTCTCCGTCCACTCCACTGTCATCAGTATTCTAATCCTTCACTTACCCACTTCCTGAGATCCCCTATAACCTGTCACTCTTTCTCATAACTTTCCTCCTATGTAACCCCCTGCACAACAGTGGCAGTAAAATCCCTTACTTGGGGCGATATGATTAGAAAAAAAGACCTACGATTCTTTCTTTCTTTCTTTTTCTCTTTTTCTGTCTTTCTCTCTTTATTTTCCCTTCTTTCTTTATCCTCTCTCTCATGCGCCTTTCTCCGTCCACTCCACTCTCATCAATATTCTCATCCTTCTCATATCCACTTCCTGACATCCCCTATAACCTGTCACTTTTCCCATAACTTTCCTCCTCTGTAAGCCCCTGCGCACCAGTGGCTGTAAAATGCCTTGCTTGGGCCGATATGATTATATATATATATATATACACACAAACCCTTGTACACACACACACACACACACACACACACACACACACACACACACACATATATATATATATATATATATGCCGAAACGAACGTGCCTTCGTCGTGATTATATATAGAGAAATTATGTACATGTTCTAAAGTATAATTTATAATAAATATTCACAGCTCTATATAGTATATTATATATCGAGTACTGTGCATTGTGGTACAGTGGATATCGGCTCGGAACGAGAAATCGGGGAGCCGAGTTCGAATTCCAGTTGCATCCATTGTATTCACTTACGCGCAAATAACCTTGGGAAAGGTATTAATCCGTCTCTTCCTTCCAGTTATGGGTTAAATAGCAGGACAGATTTTATTGAGTGTTGGTTGTTTCGATTTGATGTACATGGCCTCCAATATCTGCAGGTTCCTCTTACTGTGTGTATGAGTAAGGATCACCGTATTTTTGACCAAAATCTGTCTGATATTACCGACATGTTTATGTTTTTCAGAGAAATGTTGTTTAATAGTACTCTGATCAGAAAGATGACATGTAAGTCTACGGGAGAGCGTGGTTGTAGTAAAACCAATATATGTACTAGGTTTTTGATTAGTATCAGAGATGTAATCTCTGAATGGGCATGTAAATTGGTACACTACATTGTTTTTTTTTGTAGAGAATTTAGTTTAGTGCTTGTTGGGTTATTATAATAAACCAACATGCATGTGTGTGTGAGAGAGAGAAAGAGAGAGAGAGAGAAAACACAGGATTCTTCGTTTTAGCCCTTTATGACCTTCAACTGAATGGAAGGGCAATTAAAGACGAACCATTCTCAGGATAGATGACTGGTGATCCCCATAATTTGCATAAAAGAATTTCCGGCGGACCCGAACCACGTTTAATTTCGTTGTTTTGCACTTTTTTCAGCGCAGTTCTAGCGATTGTTACTTAAACTTTGCGATTTTCAAAAGAAATTTTGAAAAATGACAATATTTAAACAATTTTGTGGTGGGGGTCAGTTTCTCATGCAAGATCGATCCTCCATTTTCAGTCCACTATAAGGTTATATGAGAAACTGGTTTCCCCGCCTAAAATTGTTTAAATATTGGAATTTTTTGGAATTTTTATTTGCCATTCGTAAAGTTTAAGGCGTAAAAGATAATATTACGCTGAAAAAAAGTCCAAAAATTTGATAATGAACAAATTTACAAGTGGCGGTAATGTCGTACCGGCGACTGGTTTCAAAATGGAGGCTCGATTTACTATAACGTTGTATGAGAAACTGATCCCCCCCCCACCCAAAAAATGTTTAAATATTGAAATTTTTCAAATTTTTTTTTTCAGTCGTAAAGCTAAGGGGGTAATCTATAGGACTGCGCTGAAAAAAGAAAAAAAAAAGAAAAAATGAAAAACAACGAAATTAAACGTGGTGTTATTCTGCTCTAGGTTCGCCGAATTTTTTAAGCAAAACAACTAAAATGAATTGGAAGAGGTTTTTTGTCGCTACACAATGGCACAACTAAACGACTGAATTGGAAAAGAGGATTATAACATCACTCACAGTTTAGTGTAGTTAAAAGAGATGTTCCATTCAAACGAAATTGATTTCAGCAGATTTCCCTGACCTTGACAAAGCTCCAGATCTCTTTGCGATTATTGGTTGTAGGCAATCCATAAGGCCCTTGCATGGAACATAGCAAATGCACTCAGAATTATCCCCGACAATTCTTAAGCTACTTGAATCAACCAAGATGGATATCCTTCATATCAACAGAGGTAAAGGGGAGATGCTGCTTTTCAGGCTATATTAAAACTGAGAGAACGACAAGAGATAAAAATACTCAATCAATGGCTTATGGCTTCTTCTATGTTATCCAATATATGCAAAAGCATTTAATGCTCACATCAATTTGAATTTCTCCAACTGAATTTCAATTTCTACAGTGTAATCGCTCCTGACTTGGCATCATGACTTTCTCACGGACATGGCTTCATTTTTGTCTTTTCTACGAATATTTTAATGGGAACTTTTTTTTTATAAGCGTTTCACCCCGAGCAAGGCATTGCACTGCCACTACTGCGCAGGGGGCTACATAGAGTGGAGGAAGGATGGTTAAATATAGGAAATGTCAGAGGGTGGGTGATAGGCAGGGTAGGGATACCGAGAATGGTTAAATATAGGAAATATCAGAGGGTGGGTGATAGGCGGGTAGGGATACCGAGAATGGTTAAATATAGGAAATATCAGAGGGTGGGTGATAGGCAGGGTAGGGATACCGATAATGGTTAAATATAGGAAATGTCAGAGGGTGGGTGATAGGCGGGTAAGGATACCGGGAATGGTTGAATATAGGAAATGTCAGAGGGTGGGTGATAGGCGGGTAGGGATACCGAGAATGGTTAAATATAGGAAATGTCAAAGGGTGGGTGATAGGCGGGTAAGGATACCAAGAATGGTTGAATATAGGAAATGTCAGAGGGTGGGTGATAGGCGGGTAGGGATACCGAGAATGGTTAAATATAGGAAATGTCAGAGGGTGGGTGATAGGCGGGTAGGGATACCGAGAATGGTTAAATATAGGAAATGTCAGAGGGTGGGTGATAGGCAGGTAAGGATACCAAGAATGGTTAAATATAGGAAATATCAGAGGGTGGGTGATAGGCGGGTAGGGATACCGAGAATGGTTAAATATAGGAAATATCAGAGGGTGGGTGATAGGCGGGTAGGGATACCGAGAATGAGGGTTGGGTAGATGAAATTTTTCTGAGAATAATTGGGAGTTAGTGTGGTAGGAGGTGTCTATTGACCCTACATTTAAACACCTGGAGATTGTAGCTGTCGGGAAAGCAGACTTACTGCTCTGACAAGATTTTTTCTCTGGTGCTCCGTCCATGTAAACTGAAGCGTGTTACTAGATGAGCATCTAGGTCCCACTATTTTACTGTTGAAATAGTTAAAGGCAACCGTCAATTCTACTCCAATATTTTTTTCTCGCACTTCTCGCCTGTGAAACTTCTTTTCGTTTACATGCTTCCTTGATAGATCAGTCAATCAGTTAAGTGCCATACGTGATACACGCATGGGCGATCATGTCTCGAAAGAGACATGACTGACTGGTCAGAAGATTATCCCGAAGTAGATTGCCATTGCTTTCTGCGGTAGACTGGTTGCCAGCCAAGGCTATAGAACCTGATCTGTTCAGTTATTTGACTCATAGCTAGAGGGATAAGTGATGTATTATATTTTAACGTAGTAATTAGTGGGGGATCAGATTATTACTTCATAACAATAGAAAACCGATCCCCCACTTAATGACCAGTAGAAACCTTAATCATGATTCCAACTATTATATTCAGTCAGTCACTTAAGTGCCATACGTGATACACGCTTTGGGCGATCATGTCTCGAAAGAGACATGACTTATTGGGCAGAAGATTATCCCGCAGTAGGTCACAATTACTTTTTGTGATAGACTGGTCGCCAGCCTGCGCATCAGTGGCGTTATTGCCTTGCTTGGGATTTTTTGTATTGTATTGTAGCGGCATTCACCCAGGACGGGTTGAGCCGGCATCCCCAAGAATATTTGAAGCGTCTCTCCCAGCGCCGGCCCACGATCGGCGATCTTGAGCCAGCTCCACTCCGATCTCTGCCCAGTCCCGGTTCCACCTCCGAAATCCCACGATATTTGGGCCCGAGATCGGCTCCATGTCCCCCTTCAGCGTGGCTGCCCACGTCCTCAGCTGACCCCCCGCACGCTTGCGCCAGCCCGGTAGGGGCCTCGGGAAGAGGCAGTCGCGAATCAGCTCACCCTTGCTTGGGATGAGATGATAAAAAAAAAAAAAGAAGAAAAATCTCGTTGTCGATGTGAGTGAATGTGATGTTAGCACAAATTGACATATCATGGTGAACATTTCGACTGACACTCAGGCGTCAAGGGACCTAACTTCACAAATTCCTAATTATCTCCTAGTTACTAGCGGCTTCGGACAGACGGACAGACAATCAGCGCTTTTATAAAGGAACGGATTATACAGGAGCATTTGCTAAGCAACCACCTTTCACTCAAAAATAAAAATAAAAATACTACGCTTACAGATTTTTTCAAAAATTGTTCACACATTGGCTTATCAATTTCTTTCGCGATACTCTTGAAGTGAAACCACAGGGAAAAGAAGAAAGTGAGACACTCTTTTTAATGTCAGATTTAAACTTTTTTCAAATGTCTTACTGTTCAATGTAACCAGCAGAAATATAATCATTTAACGATATACTTCTTCTTCTTCTTTTTCTTTTTCTTCTTCTTCGATGAGTTCTATCCTTTCAGGACGTAGGCGATCATGGCTTTCCACGTCTTCCTATCCCTAGTGACACTTAGCACGATTTCTCCTGTTATTCCACGCAACCCCCAAGCTGTCATCCACCTGCTCAAGCCCATAAATCTATATAAATGTATACAAACTAGCATGACCACAAAATGAGAGATCAGTCTACATATTGATTATAATATAGATTCGATCCCCCACTTTATATCCACATTATAATTTCTTATGAACAGTTGCCATATATATTCTTCTTCTATTTGCTCTGTCCTTTCAGGACGTAGGCGATCATGGCTTTCCACATCTTCCTATCCCTAGTGGCTCTTAGCACGATTTCTCCTGTTACTCCACGCAACCCCCGTACTCTCATCCACCTGCTCAAGCCCATAAATCTAGAATATAAATGTGTAGAATCCAGCCTGGCCACAAAATGAGGGATCAGTTTATATGTTGATTATAATATAGATTTGATCCCTCAATTTATATCCACATTATAATTTCTTATGAATAGTTGGCATATATATTCTTCTTCTATGTACCTTGTCCTTTCAGGACGTAGGCGATCATGGCTTTCCACATCTTCCTATCCCTAGTGGCTCTTAGCACGATTTCTCCTGCTATTCCACGTAACCCCCGAAATGTCATCCATATGCTCAAGCTCATAGATCTAGTATACAAACTAGCATGACCACAAAATGAGGGATCAGTCTACGTATTGATTATAATATAGATTTGATCCCCCACTTTATATCCACATTATAATTTCTTAAACAGTTGGCATATATATCCTTCTTCCATGTGCCCTGTCCTTTCAGGACGTAGGCGATCATGGCTTTCCCTGTCCCTCTATCAGTGGTGGCTCTTAGCACGCCTTTTCCTGCTACACCATGCAACCCTCGTTCCGTCATCCACCAGATCAGGCCCTTCAAATATGTTATCCGCTGCTTTCCCCTGTCTCTTTCCCTCTATTTGGCCTGTTAGTATCAGGTTCTCCAAGCCTTCCTTCCTCATTGCTTTAGCTGTCACTTCCCGATGCACAATATTTCCTTTTCGTTTCCATCCTTTCCCAAACCTCATCATTGCCCACATGCTCGGTCCATGATATTCGCGGCATCCTTCTGTAGAACCAGATTTCAGCTGCTTCAAGTTTATTCCTCATCTTTGATGATATTATCCAGCATTCACTGCCATATTGAAGAACTGACACCACATAGCAATCCAGTACTCTCTTCCTTGTTTCTAGCGAAATTGTCCTGTTTCTTAATACTTTACTTAACTTCTGGAATGTATCCTTGTGTTTTTGGATTTCAGGAATATAAATGTATAAAAACAGTTGTGACCACAAAATGAGGGGTCAGTTTATATATTGATTGTAATATGGAATTTATCCCCCACTTTATATCCAGTATGCTTCTGTAGAATCACATTTCAGTTACTTCTTGTTTTTCCTTCATCTTTGATGATATTGTCCAGCATTCACTGCCATATTGAAGAACTGACATCACATAGCAATCCAGTACTCTCTTCTTTGTTTCTAGCGAAAATTTTCTGTCTTTTAATACTCTACTCTGCTTCTGGAACGCGTCTTTCGCCATGCCAATTCGCCTTCGGATCTCTGTGCCGCATTTTCCGTCTTCTGTTAGAACACTTCCCAGACATGAACTAAATATAAAGAAGCATTTTCAAACGAAGCCTGATTTTCATAAGCTCTTGTTTTATAAAACCTATGAAGCCTCATCAAAGTTCTTTAGAACGCTCACGATGTAAAATTCAGAGAAGACAGTACATTAAATTCAACAACATTATTAAAAATCCGTCATTAATGCTATCTTCAAAATAATTGGCATAGATCGCCCAAAGACGAAAAAATCTCAAGAAAACCTACACAATAACATTCAGCGTGAATTCTGTCACGATGTCATTTCTCTCGTTCAATTGGTTCTTGAAATAACAGTTTCAGCTCACCAACAATCAAAACACAGCCTTTCCTATTTCTTACTGAAAATTCAGTTAGTTAAGTGCGATACGTGATATATGCTTTGAGCGATCATGTCTCGAAAGTGACATGACTGATTGGCAGAAGATTATCCCGCAGTAGGTTGCCATTGCTTTCTGCGGTAGACTGATTGCCAACGAAGGCTATAGAACCCAATCTGTTCTGTTATTTAACACATAACTAGAAGGAATAGACGGATTAATACCTTTCCCAAGGGTATTTGTGCGTAAGTGAATGCAAGGAATTCAACTGGAATTCGAACTCGGCACCCCGATTTGTCGTTCCGAGTCGATATCCACTGCACCACAACGCAAGACTTCAATAAATCTCATTATTTACAACAATGCGGACTATTGACCTCATTGTTGTTCTTGTATCGAGATGATGTTTCGGCTATTGTTCCCTCCAGCTTTCATCAGGTGATATCGATACATAAAAATTGTGAATTCACTCCTTGGCTGGGTAGTGTACAATTGGACTCAGCTAAAACAGAGGGAGCAAGGACTTGATATGAATTTTTTTTTTTAATCATTTCACCCCGAGCAAGGCAGAAACGCCACTGATGTGCAGGGGGTTACATAAATGTAGAAAGATTAATTAGAAAAGAGTGAGGAGTACAAACTAGTTAGAAAGGAACAATAGAAAGCTGAGAAAGCAGGTGCGATGACAGATACATAGGCGGAGAGAAAGTGAAGGTTATACAGGGGAGGGGAGAGAGCTAGAGTCCAGTGGTTAGTAGATGAGTAGATGAGTATCCTTAATCCCTCAGAAAAGGCATGAACTTATCCTCCCCTAGCTCTGAGGGCAAACTCGGTTATTTAGATATGGTTTGCAATCATTCTGGGAGAAGGAGAAACATTGAATTCTAAACCAGCTTAAAATGTGATTTGCTCCGGCAGATGGCCCCAATCTTGCTACGGTTGCAGAAGTTCTTCTTTTAAGACTTTAAATGGATTACGGCATCAATGACCGTGATCTTATGAATGTGGTCATCACTACGTTTACAAGTGGAAAATATGGAAAACAAATAAACATTAAGAAAGAAACTGTGTTATGATTTATAAAAATTACTTTTCAAGATTGATTTTTATGCAATAAATAATTCAATGGTACATTACAATATTTGACAGTAATGTGAAACAGTTTCTACTTTCAGATTTACGATCTATTTTTTTTCTTTTTTCTGCGTCATTAGTTATTATGTTTTCCTGAAAAAAAAAAAGGAAATTCCTGAAAAAAAAAAAAAAAAAAAAAAGGAAATTCCTGAAAAAAAAAAAAGGAAATTCCTGAAAAAAAAAAGAAATTTCTGAAAAAAAAAAGGAAATTTCGAAAAAAAAAAGTGAAATTCCTGAAAAAAAAAAAGGAAATTCTGAAAAAAAAAAAGGAAATTCCCGAAAAAAAAAAGGAAATTTTGGAAAAAAAAAGGAAATTCCTGAAAAAAAAAAAGGAAAATTTCTGAAAAAAAAAAGGAAATTTCAAAAAAAAAGGAAATTCCCCTGAAAAAAAAAAGGAAATTCCTGAAAAAAAAAGGAAATTCCTGAAAAAAAAAAGGAAATTCCTGAAAAAAAAAAGGAAATTCCTGAAAAAAAAAGGAAATTCTGAAAAAAAAAGGAAATTCCTGAAAAAAAAAAGGAAATTCCTGAAAAAAAAGGAAATTCCTGAAAAAAAAAAGGAAATTCCTGAAAAAAAAAAGGAAATTTTCGAAAAAAAAAAAAAAAGGAAATTCCCGAAAAAAAAAAGGAAATTTCGAAAAAAAAAAGAAATTCCGAAAAAAAAAGGAAATTCCCGAAAAAAAAAGGAAATTCCTGAAAAAAAAAGGAAATTTCGAAAAAAAGCGAAATTCCCGAAAAAAAAAAGGAAATTCCCGAAAAAAAAAAAAGGAAACTTTCGAGAAAAAAAAAGGAAATTCCCGAAAAAAAAAGCGAAATTTTTGAAAAAAAAAAGGAAATTCTAAAAAAAAAGGAAATTCCCGAAAAAAAGGAAATTCTCAAAAAAAAAAAAGGAAATTTCGAAAAAAAAAAGGAAATTCCTGAAAAAAAAAGGAAATTCCCGAAAAAAAGGAAATTCCTGAAAAAAAAAAAGGAAATTCCTGAAAAAAAAAAGGAAATTCCTGAAAAAAAAAAAGGAAATTCCAAAAAAAAAAGGAAATTCCTGAAAAAAAAAAAGGAAATTCCCGAAAAAAAAAAGGAAATTCCTGAAAAAAAAGGAAATTCCTGAAAAAAAAAGGAAATTTTGGAAAAAAAAAAGGAAATTCCTGAAAAAAAGGAAATTCTGAAAAAAAAAAGGAAATTCCTGAAAAAAAAAAGGAAATTCCTGAAAAAAAAAAGGAAATTCCTGAAAAAAAAAAAGGAAATTCCTGAAAAAAAAAAGGAAATTAAAAAAAAAAAAAAGGAAATTCCTGAAAAAAAAAAAGGAAATTCCTGAAAAAAAAAAAGGAAATTCCTGAAAAAAAAAGGAAAATTCCTGAAAAAAAAAAAAAAAGGAAATTCCTGAAAAAAAAAAGGAAATTCCTGAAAAAAAAAAGGAAAATTCCTGAAAAAAAAAAAGGAAATTCCCGAAAAAAAAAAGGAAATTCCCGAAAAAAAGGAAATTCCCGAAAAAAAAAAGAAATTCCTGAAAAAAAAAAGGAAATTCCCGAAAAAAAAAAGGAAATTCCTGAAAAAAAAAAGGAAATTCCTGAAAAAAAAAAGGAAATTGAAAAAAAAAAGGAAATTCTGAAAAAAAAAAAGGAAATTCCTGAAAAAAAAAAGGAAATTCCTGAAAAAAAAAAAGGAAATTCCCGAAAAAAAAAAGGAAATTCCCGAAAAAAAAAAGGAAATTTCGAAAAAAAAAAAAAAAGGAAATTCCTGAAAAAAAAAAAGGAAATTCCTGAAAAAAAAAAGGAAATTCCCGAAAAAAAAAAAGGAAATTCCCGAAAAAAAAAAAGGAAATTCCTGAAAAAAAAAGGAAATTTCGAAAAAAAAAGGAAATTCGAAAAAAAAAAGTGAAATTCCCGAAAAAAAAAAAGGAAATTCCTGAAAAAAAAAAAAGCGGAAATTCTTGAAAAAAAAAAAAAGGAAATTCCTGAAAAAAAAAGGAAATTCGAAAAAAAAAAAGGAAATTCCGAAAAAAAAAGGAAATTCTGAAAAAAAAAAAGGAAATTCCGAAAAAAAAAAGGAAATTCCTGAAAAAAAAAAGGAAATTCCTGAAAAAAAAAAAGGAAATTCCTGGAAAAAAAAAAGGAAATTCCTGAAAAAAAAAAGGAAATTCCGAAAAAAAAAAGGAAATTCCTGAAAAAAAAAGGAAATTCCTGAAAAAAAAAAGGAAATTCCTGAAAAAAGGAAATTCCTGAAAAAAAAAAAGGAAATTCCTGAAAAAAAAAAGGAAATTCGAAAAAAAAAGGAGAAATTCCTGAAAAAAAAAAGGAAATTCCCGAAAAAAAAAAAGGAAATTCCTGAAAAAAAAAAGTGAAATTCCTGAAAAAAAAAAAGGAAATCTCGAAAAAAAAGGAAATTCCTGAAAAAAAAGGAAATTCCTGAAAAAAAAAAGGAAATTCCCGAAAAAAAAAGGAAATTCCTGAAAAAAAAAAAGGAAATTCCCGAAAAAAAAAAGGAAATTCCTGAAAAAAAAAAGAAATTTTGAAAAAAAAAAAAGGAAATTTCGAAAAAAAAAAGGAAATTCTTGAAAAAAAAAGGAAATTCCCGAAAAAAAAAAAGGAAATTCCTGAAAAAAAAAAAGGAAATTCCTGAAAAAAAAAGGAAATTCCCGAAAAAAAAAAGGAAATTCCCGAAAAAAAAGGAAATTCTGAAAAAAAAAGGAAATTCCTGAAAAAAAAAGGAAATTCCTGAAAAAAAAAGGAAATTCCTGAAAAAAAAAAAGGAAATTCCTGAAAAAAAAAGGAAATTCCCTGAAAAAAAAAAGGAAATTCCTGAAAAAAAAAAAGGAAATTCCTGAAAAAAAAAAGGAAATTCCTGAAAAAAAGGAAATTCCTGAAAAAAAAGGAAATTCCTGAAAAAAAAAAGGAAATTCCTGAAAAAAAAAAGGAAATTCCTGAAAAAAAAAAAAGGGAAATTCCCGAAAAAAAAAAGGAAATTCCTGAAAAAAAAAGGAAATTCTGAAAAAAAAAAAAGGAAATCCTGAAAAAAAAAAGGAATTTCCTGAAAAAAAAAGGAAATTCCTGAAAAAAAAAAAAGGAAATTCCTGGAAAAAAAAAAGGAAATTCCTGAAAAAAAAAAAGGAAATTCCTGAAAAAAAAAAAGGAAATTCCTGAAAAAAAAAAAGGAAATTCCTGAAAAAAAAAAAAAGGAAATTCCTTGAAAAAAAAAAAATGGAAATTCCTGAAAAAAAAAAAAAAAAGGAAATTCCCGAAAAAAAAAAGGAAATTCCTGAAAAAAAAAAGGAAATTCCTGAAAAAAAAAGGAAATTCCTGAAAAAAAAAAGGAAATTCCTTGAAAAAAAAAAGGAAATTCCTGAAAAAAAAAAAGGAAATTTCGAAAAAAAAAAAGCGAAAATTCCCAAAAAAAAGGAAATTCCTTGAAAAAAAAAAGGAAATTTCTGAAAAAAAAAAAAAGGAAATTTCGAAAAAAAAAAGGAAATTCCTGAAAAAAAAAAGGAAATTCCTGAAAAAAAAAAGGAAATTCCTGAAAAAAAAAAAGGAAAATATGACTCGCGCGTAGCACTTTAGTGTTTCAAAAATTTACATTAACTATCGCCATTCTCTCTCGGGCGGAATATAAATGCTCATTTGCTGTGAGAACAAATGAGGTTAGTTTAAATGTGCCGCAGTTAATGTTACCTCGTTGGTCGTTTGATCCCAGTCGTTTTTGCATGAACACAAACACGCACACAGGCTCAGAGACACACACAAACATAACTTGATCGGGCCAAATAATTATCAGCATCATATATATATATATATATATATATATATATAAATACACATACACTAGCGGCCATAATTATTAGGCGACTCCAGTTTTTTAACAGAAATGATGTATTTCATACTATTTTTAAGTGGATAATTCTAAATGAAAATAAAATGGTTCTTTTGTTATTATTACTTTGAAACATTTTACAAGCCAAATAGCGACAATTTACCCATCGGACCTTGTAGATTTCCGATATATATATATATATATATATATATATATATATATATATATATATATACTACCGGCCATAATCATTAGGCCACCCCAGTTCTTTTTTAAAGAAATGATGTACTTCATACTACTTCTTAGTATTTATTGCAAAATGAAAATAGAATGGTTCTTTTGTTATTATTACTTTGCAAAATTTTACAAGGCAAGGAAGCAAAGATGAACTCGTTCGGATCACCCTAAATTTTCTTCATTCTTTCATTGATGAAACTGCAATATAGGTAATTATTAAATATTTATAAATTCATTTGACACACACGTTATTGTGCAGTACTAACAAAAGAACCATTTTATTTTCATTTAAAGTTATTCATTTGGCAATAAATGCTAAAACATTATATGAAATACACCATTTTTTGAAATATGTGAAATGATTTCTTTGAACATTATTTTTGATATTCATATTTAAGTATATATATATATATATATATATATAATTCCAAGTGAAGAGGACTCAAGGTTTTTTTATATTTTGAGTGCTCTGGCATTTATTTTATTATAAGTAGTGCTCAATATAATGAGTATTATAGAGCTTAATATAATATAATATAATTATATGGTTATGCCAATTTTTCATTGCTACATGGAAATTTCTATGTTTCTATGTTTGTAATATGTCTATGATTAATTCTCATCATCAGGCAATGCTGGTGTGGTTGTGCAGACGATTTACATTTAAATGACGAATACTTTCGGTTTACTGTGAATGGATGTGGGTGTTTGTGTGTGTGGCTAATCAGAATGAAGATTCACTTAGGGGTTTGACCTCGAGGAATTACTGTTCTAACCAACTTTTTTCCTCCTCTTTTTTTCTCTTTCCTTGACCCTATCCCTCTCTTGTCTGCTTTCCTTTGAATTTATCTGATCTTATCATTTTCCCTTTCGTTTTATTACATTTGATGTGATATTTCTTCTTGGTAGTACCAACCCCCTTCCCTCTAGTCTATTTGTTAAAGAAAAGATACTGCTATTTATTTTTCTTATATATATATATATATATATATATATATATATATATATATATATATATTGTTGGAGTGTAAAGTGTTCAATATCGGGGTGGAGAGAAAGCGTTAATGGGATTAATGCAAAGAATTTCTCACTTTAACTGAGCAAGTTCATGCCAATTTTGAAGTTTCGTAAGGTCAGCATTACTTATAATGGCTAGGTTTTCGAACTGCTTTCGTATCCCGGTTCTTTTCTTATTTATATAGAGTTTGAACCTTCGGCATATATATATATATATATATATAGTCATCCGCAGACAGATCATCAGTACGGCGTAGACTCCGGTCGCTTCCTAACCCAGGATTGAAACCCGACCGCATTGGCGTCAGTCGGCGATTCTACCCCTGGGCCACGAGCGTCCAGTAGAAGAAGGCAGGCTTTTTAGCTCGTATAAACAAGCCCAATAGCTAGAGTGCTCCAATTCAATATCGAATGAGTGGTGCGTATATAACGGAGTAGCTACACGTGTTTCGAGTCTAACGGATCTCGAAATGTGAAGTTAGAAGTTTATTCGGCTGAAGAGAGTCAACTTTAGACTCGAAACACTCGTTCAGAAAATCAGATTTGTTATTTTTTATCATCTATGTGATGGAGATTTTAGTCAAACAGAAACTACGAATTTAGGTACCTCCATTGCCAACCCCCCCACAAAAAAAAACAGCATATCATGATGTTAAAAGGGCTCAAACTTAAAAAAAATAAAGTTTTATCATCAAAATGTTTATGCTATTATTAAGAGGAAAGATCAAATTTTGTTGTTAGTGTTAAAAAAAAAATTTAACCCTTTCTAATACGTTCGAAATTTTAATTAAAATTTCATTTTTTGTTTTCCGTCAGCGATTCACGCTATGCGACTATTAAGAAAATGGAGTCGGTCGATTTAAATGATTTTGGGGCGAGTAAATTTTCCCTCGATCTCGACCGCCGGTCGAGTGATTTCTTTTTCAAATTACAAGAAATTATAACGTTTTCATCCATGGTTGCATGAGCCTAATAACGAAACCAAAACTAAAAACTAAAAAAAATAATATTAGGTCCAAACAACCATGGATGAAAACATTAGAATTTCTTGTAATTTTAAAAATTGCGCGTTCAAAAATTTTCTGCTACGTGAGCGTTAAAAAAACCACTGTTACATAAGCGTTCTTAAAAAAAAGGTAAACGGTAAAATCAGTTATTGCAAATCGCCTGAAGACACCAGATGGTAGAAACCTGGGTCGCGTAATAACTCGTTTACAAATGGAAAATATTCAAAAGTTCTACAATATAATTGTATTGAACACTTTTTAATACTAATGTGCAGTGGTTTAATTTTATTATGACCAAAAACTAAGTAATTAAACAATCAATATATATATAATCACTAACAGGTACAACTGGGTCGGGCCAAACAATTATCAACATCTTCCATATATATATATATATATATATATATATATATATACACTACCGGCCATAATTATTAGGCGACTCCATCTTTTTAATACAAATGATGTATTACAATTATTTTGCCTTGAAAATTTTACAAGGCATACAAGTAAAGATGAACTCGTCCGAATCACCCTAAATTTGCTTCATTCTTTCATTGATGAAACTGCAATATAGGTAATTATTAATTTTTTTAAAAAATCGTATCACCCCGAGCAAGGCGGTAACGACACTGATGTGCAGGGGGCTACGTAATAGTGAAAAGATTGGAAAAGAGAAAGCCAGAAACCACATTCTAAACAGGGAACAAGGGATGAGCCTCTTAACCTGTTTAATAGACATGGGTGGAGTGTGAACTGGGCGATAGATAGATCTATCCACTCCAATTGAAAAAAAAAAAAAAAGAAACCAAAATGAGAAGATTGGAAAAGAGAAAGCCGGAAACCACATCCTAAACAGGGAACAAGGAATGAGCCTCTTAACCGGTTCAATAGACGTCATTTGATGCACATGTTATTATGCAATGTTAACAAAAGAAATATTCTATATTCATTTACAATTATTCCCTTGGCAATTAATGCAAAAACATATTATGAAATACACCATTTTATAAAACACTGGGGTGGCCTAATAATTATGGCCTGTAGTAGATAGATAGATAGATAGATAGATAGATAGATAGATAGATAGATAGATAGATAGATAGATAGATAGATAGATGTCCAGTCTGTAAACGGTGAGGAGAATCCAACAAGATCTACTTTATATAAAATATTAAGTGTTATATTTATATAGAGAGCTCAGTAGATGTTATCCAGAGCAATATGATATTTATCAAGGAAAACTCAACACGTCATTTCAATTGGTTATAAATTATAATTCATTTCTATGAGCTTAATTAGCTCATTTCATCAGACCTTAATGAGTTAATTAAGCTCATAGAAATGAATTATAATTTATAACCAACTGAAATAATGTGTTGAGTTTTCCTTTATAAATATAAAATATTATATATAATATAATAGAATAGAATATATATATATAGCCGGTAGTGTATATTACAAAGAGAGTAGTACGGACATATACCAATGAGCAATTATTAATGACTGTTTAGTCTCGCAGTCAGAATAGATTCGGCTAAAATAGCTTCTTCTTTCACTCTCTCCTATATCTCTAGCTTACTCTTTTCTGTTCTATCTTCTCTACAAAGCAAACTGCTGTTTATATATATTAGTTCGATATAGTTCAATGTGTCATACGGGTAAGTCATCATAACAGACACATCCTTAACATAAAATTGCAGTCTTTGATTCCAAACAATCTTGTCCCCCAAAGATCTTAATGCAGCAGCACCGAGACAATAACAATCTTTACGCAGATGCAATGGGCAGGACACGTGAGAATTGAGCATAACAGGATTCCCAAACAGCATTTCTACGGAGAAATGAAGACAAGAAAGCGTTCACAACACAAGCCTAGGATGAGGTATAAAGATAATCTGAAGGATAATCTGAATGCATGGCACATGGATATGTTGAGTGTATGGCATATCAACACCTCGTTGGGTCATTTATTGCCAACTAAATTTTATTTATTCATTGTTGGTAATACCTTTTTCTTCCAACAATTTATTGTTGTTTTTATATAATTTTTGTGTCGTGTAATACTTTTTTCTTTTTCGAGTACCAAGATTCATTGGGATTTGTTTTTAAGGGCAGGGTCCTCAAGTCCTATCCTGTAACTGTAGGGAAGGGACGGATCAATACCTTTATCAAGAGTACCAGTGCTTAAGTGAATGCAGGGTATTCAATTGGAATTCGAACTCGGCTCACCGATTTCTCTTTCCGAGCCAATATCCACTGCACCTCAACCACATCCTTCACTATACGTTTACAGCACCTGGTATTCCCAAGCGGTCACCCATCTAAGGACTGACCAGGCTCAACGTTGCTTAACTTCGGTGATCGAGCAAGAACCGGTGTATTTAACGTGATATGACTGTAAGCAAAAAAAAAAAAAAAACGCTTACTACAGCTGGTATTACCAAGTGGGCAACCATCTAAATACTGACCAGGCTCAACGTTACTTAACTTCGGTGATATAGCGTGTATTCAACGTGATATGGCCGTAACCCCATGGATATGGGACATTGAGAATAATTGACTAAATAATACAAAGTGGAAGCACTTTATTTGAGAGAGATGCAAAATCTTTAATAATTATTAGCTTATCCCAAAAGTTCGTAAACACTTGCAAAAAATTGAAATTTTACTCGCAAAAACAACAAAAATTATTGCTCAAAATAAAGACCATCATTTTCCAAGACTTTCTGCCATCGATCTGCAAGCTTTCGGATCTGGTACCATTCAGCCGGCTTCGAATCAAAGAATTCTTGATACGCTTCCTCGACTTCATCAAATCGGCGAATCGGCGGCCCTTCAGAAAGTGTTGCATTGAGCAGAAAAGGCTGTAATCTGATGGAGCTCAGTTAGGATTGTAGGCTGGATGTGGCAGAACCTCAACGCCGTCCAGCTCTTCAAACTTTTCTTTGGTCTTCCTGGCGGTTTGTGGCTTAGCATTGTCCTGCTGCATCAAAGTGTGCTTTCGGTTGATCAGAGCTGGGTACTTTTGCTTCAACTTTTCGTAGACCCGCTCAAGTAAAGTTCAGCACTGATGGCACGACCATTCGGAACCAACTCAAAATGAATGATTCCTTCAAAGTTCCACCAAACGCACAACATTACTTTCTTGCCAAATCGATCTTGTTTTGGAACCGACGGTGTCTCTTGCCCTTTCTGAACCCATCGCTTGTCTCGATTGTGCTGGACCAGATAGGCCCATTTCGCAAGTGTTTACGAACATTTTGGACGGCCTAATATTTCAGGTATTATTAGATCAAGCGGGACCATTGAAGAAGTATTCACTCTGATTTGCTGATAATTTGCTCCGACGAACTTAGCTCTCTGGTGTCTCCTATTTATGAATTTACTCGAGCCACAAGATTAACAACTAGGTCCCACTAAAATCGAAACGAAAATTCTACTCCATCAGCTCCTTTTCTCGCACTTCCCTCCTGTGGAATTCCCTTCCATTTAATTGCTTCACCAACGGCTACAATCTCCAAGAGTTTAAATATAAAGTCAATTGTCATCGCCTATCTCACTAACCTGCATCCACTCTCTCTCCTTCCTTCTCTCCCTCTCTCTCCCATGCTCCTTTCTCCGTCCACTCCACTCTTATCAGTATTCTCATCCTTCTCTTACCCACTTCCTGACACTCACTATTACCCGTCACTCTTTCTCATAACCTGTCTCCTATGTAACCCCCTGAACAATACTAAAATGTCTTGCTTGGTTCGATATTATGATTAAAAAAAATTCTATATAATTATAATGTGGATATGAAGTGGGGGATCAATTCTACCTTACAATTAATACATGAACTGAACCCCACTTTATGGATACAGTCATCCTTCTCTTACCCACTTCCTGACACACACTATAACATGTAACTCTCTAATGAATTTTCTCCTATGTAACAACTCCTGCACAACAGTAAAACGCCTTACTTGAGGCAATATGATTATAAAAAAAATTCTCTACTATTATAATGTGGATATGAAATGGGGGATCAATTCTGCATTACAATCAATATATAATCTGATCCCTCACTTTATGGCCACAGTCATCCTTCTCTTACCCACTTCCTGACACACACTATAACATGTAACTTTCTCATGACTTTTTTCTTATGTAACAACTCCTGCACAACAGTAAAATGTCTTACTTGAGGCAATATGATTATAAAAAATAAAATAAAATATGTAAATAAATATACAAGCTTGGAAATGTTCTGTCTGTGAGCGCATGTTGTTGGTGGGGACAGGTTTTGCAAATATGAAGCTAATCATAACCAGAATCAAACCAGTTTGTCGGCGTCCTATTGACAATAACTGTGCTGTTTGCAGATCATCTGGACTGAGGAGGCACATGATAGTAGACAGGAGAGTTGTAGGGCTTCAGATTCAATCAATGACACAGAGCTTCTCTGTCATATATGCCTAATAACTATGACAGAGTCATAGGAATTAAGGAGGACCTGCAGCCCGAAGTAAAACGGAAGCCATTCCAAGTGATGCGAGAAGTGACAAAGTGGCTGCTATATGTGTAAGATGGGGGGCGGGTCACTATTATGGCATGAGATTGATTTGCAGTTAAGATTATAAACACTTAACCGCCAATACTAAAGTAAACTTTGGTTATAAAGATAGATAGATAGATAGATAGATAGATAGATAGATATGAATAGAATAGGATAGATAGATAGATAGATAGATAGATAGATAGATAGATAGATAGATAGATAGATAGATATTAAACGACTGATAGATAGATAGATAGATAGATAGATAGATATGAATAGAATGAGATAGATAGATAGATAGATAGATAGATAGATAGATAGATATTAAACGACTGATAGATAGATAGATAGATAGATAGATAGATAGATAGATTAAATTAAACGACTGATAGATAGATAGATAGATAGATAGATAGATAGATAGATAGATAGATAGATAGGTATGAACAGAATGAGATAGATAGATAGATAGATAGATAGATAGATAGAATAGAATGAGATAGATAGATAGATAGATAGATAGATAGATAGATAGATAGATATAAAAAACGACTGATAGATAGATAGATAGATAGATAGATAGATAGATAGATAGATATTAAACGACTGATAGATAGATAGATAGATAGATAGATAGATAGATAGATAGATAGATATGAATAGAATGAGATAGATAGATAGATAGATAGATAGATAGATAGATAGATAGATAGATAGATAGATAGAAATTGTTGGCTCGCTCGTTAGATATAAATATAGAAAATACAGTCTGTCTCTCTATATATATGTATATATATGCATGCCACCATTGCGTGACGTTGACTTGCAGTTAAGATTATAAGCACTCAAGAACATGATCGCCATTGTTGAAGTAAATATTTGGTATAAATAACGCTTTTCTTTTAATTCCTATAACTTCTATGAATTGTAATATTTTTTTATTTTTTCTTATTTCAGTGAATTAAACTGCAGTATTGTTTAGAAAGATTAAGAGTATTATAACGTGATGGTAAATTGCACTGTTGAGAAGTCGACGAGATAGAGATGTGGTGGCAAAAACTATATATATGGAGAGAGAGAAAGAAAAAGACAGAGAAACTTTATTTTCTAAGCGTCGCTTACATGTGGCATAAGACCGAAGGTGTGACGTACGTAGAAGGAAAGAGATATTTTTTGTTTTATGATTGGAGGCAAAGTCTCTTAACGAATTCTGAAATTTGGATAAAACATTGGACATTTGTCTAGTAGAATTGTATGCAAATCTTTCAATTAAGTTTTATAAATTCAAATCTTGTTTTTCTCTCAAAATAAAACTGTAAAACTGTATATCTAAACTTATTTTATAAATAGAACTTTGTCTCTGTGTGTGTGTATGTGTGTGTGTGTGTGTGTGTGTGAGCTCGTTACCTATAGCCTCCGAAACGGCTGAACCGATTTTCTTGAAAATTTACGAAGGTGTACTATAAGCGTCTGCGAGTGTTCTTAGCTAGGTTTTGTGTCTAGGTTCCCCCCAATAAATATCGAAAATCGATAATCGAAAAAATTGGGTTATAGAAGGAGTGGTCCGATTTTAATCAAATTTGATACACTCATAGACAAAGACATAAGAAACGATATTCAGAAGTTTCAAGGTTGCAGTTCTTACAATAGTGCAGAAAATCGATAATATATATACATATAAGGCAAAATGTTCGTGTGTGTATCTGTTTATCTGCCTGTATGTCTGTATTTTTTTTTCAGCTCTTTTATTTTAGTTTTTGCTTCGGGTTTGGCTCTATTTTATAATTGTAGTTCTTAGTCTCAGCCATGATACCATTTACTCAGAGGACTTATTTAGCCTTCAAAATTCAGTTTATGACGAAAAACCTTATTTGATATCGATACCAGGAAATGAAAATTTGACTTACATCCATTCATTATTCTTTCAGTCTACGGTTTCGCTTTAACTGGAAACAACTATTGCTTTTTAGTCTCTCGTGCCCACGTCCAAAGAATCTGAGCTCCAGGACCATGGATTAGTTTTAAAGCTTTCATTACACCTGAGCAACGCCGGGCTATACTGCTAGTATATATATATATATATATATATATATATATATATATAGTCATCGCAGACAGATCTGTTTCGCCGCATCACAGCTCATCAGTACGGTTAACCAGCCGATTGAATTTTACCCAGGATTTAAACCTGACCGAATTGGCGCCAGTCGTCGATTCTACCTCTGAGCTACGGGCGCTTGGGAGAAAGCGGCAGACTTTTTAGCGTGCATATTATCATTATACACGCCCAATAACTGAGTGCAGAAAATCGATAATATATATGAATATAAAAGGCAAGATGTTTGTGTGTGTGTCTGTTTATCTGTCTGTATGTCCTTTATACAAATCCACAATTTTTATCCGATTCTCACCAAATTTGACTTAAATCCATTCATTTTTCTTTCAGTCTACGGTTTCGCTTTAATTGGAAACAACTATTGCTTTTTAGTCTTTCGTGCCAACGTCTAAAGAGTCTGAGCTCCAGGACCATGGATTAGTTTTAAAGTTTTCATTACACCCGAGCAGCGCCGTGCTATACTATATATATATATATATATGTAGTTTGAAGCCACTACAACGAAAGTTGTAAACTTGGCAATTCTTGCGAATTATCTCAAATCGGAAATGTTGCGAATTATCTCAAAATCATGAGGAATGATAGTAACTCAAATATTTAGTAGTTGTACGTATATGTACCAGACGCAGTTTCCTAACTGGTGCTTAAATTCGTCTATAACGTAGCACTTTCATATAGTATATTTTTAAGAAATGGTGTTTGTAATAGGAAGGTTTTTTAAAAAAGATTTTCAAACAACAAAAAAATAATATTGGTTCATTCGTATTGACATCAACGAACATTGTACCTTCTGTCTAATTATGATAGCCAAGAAGATGACACTGAATAAGTCAAAGGCACAACTTTAAAATCTTGTTCAAATAATATATGGAGGAAGACCTTTCTTTGAATGAGACGTTACAGGAATTGATGAAATGGAACAAGCAAACGACGATTTCCTCTTAGTTAAAGTGTATCTCATCTTATTGACTTCCGGTGGCCATTACACTTATTTTGTTGTCATAATTACTTTATACAGTTACTGCCTCTTTAAAAATATGGTTGATGTCGTATTTGGGATTTCTTGATGGTATTTCTAGAAATGGAAGGTCTCATTAGATAATGAGCAATTCCATAGGCTGATACTGAAAGGTCATAAATTAACTCCCGCCCCCCGGGTTATATAAGCAGTTGAGTCGCCAGGGGTTGAGTTAAGTTTTTTGATTTGAATCTCTCAAAGCCCTCTTGTGAATTCTTTTATGTCGAATTAGGGCACTTATTTTGTTCGAGGGAGGGTATATAGTCGAAGGCCGTGGGCATTTGTGTTCTTTATTTTTAATTTAAAAAAATTATTCAATATTGGCCACAAAAAATATTTCTGAGAGGTAGGTGAAGCTGTAGGAACCTATAAAACCTATAAAACTTTTCTTCATTACTTTTCCAACTTCCTAAATGTGGTTTCAAAGCATTTACACAGCTTCTTATTAAAGAAAGAAACGAGGAGATCTGCGATTACTTCTAAGAAGCATGGAACCTAAAATAAGCGTCTTAGCCAGTAAGCCCCAAATTCAAACATCGCATTGAAAACATTGACATAGGCTATCAAATGAACCAAGAATATAAGCCTTAGCCAGTACGCCCCAAATTCAAACATCGCATTGAAACATTGTGATAAGCTATTAAATAAAGATTTTTTATTTTTAACATTTTCGTCATTGTCTTTTACAGTCGTAACGAAAACGATCCTAAAATTGTTTTTATACTAATACCTAAATGTCATTTTGCTATAAAGTTGAATTTCGGGTAATATTCGAAATCTAATTTGATAGGTAGGGTGCGTTGACAAAACGTTTGTATCCAAAGTGGGCCCTGATTGAAAAATTGTTGAGAAACCCTGTTACAGACTGAATATATGAGTAATGAGGAAGTTGATAGGAAAACAGGTATAATTAGAAAACACACACATAATTAGGAGACAGTTGACATTTCGTTGACTCATAATGGGAAAAGTAGGCCCAGAGAATTAAACACTCACAGTGAAGACCATAGAATTATCAATATACTTTATAATTTATTCGAAATATATTCCTCATTTTGATTTATTATAGATGCCATTATAGACACAACGTTTCGGTTAAATATCATCTGGACATCGTCATCTTGTGTCTATGATAATAAAATAAAATACACTAATCTCACAAGGACAAAATAACGCAACCATTGATCAGCCAAATATATATATCTATATAAAGCAGATTAAATGTTAATATTTTAGGCGTAAGTGAAACGAGGTTGGCAAGCAATGGGGATTTCGTTAGTGACAAGCACAGGGTCATTTATAAAGACGGAAAGAAACATGAAAGTGGAGTGGGATTGATACTAGACAAAGACATGACTGAAGAAGGCAAGACTATACTTGGCCGAAACGTTGCGTCGATAATAACATTTGTAATAATCAAGGTGAGAACATTAGTTCGAATAAAAAGTATATTGTGAAAAAAATGTTTAGTATTGTCTGTCTATTAAACAGAAATTAAACCTTACATGAAGTGAGTTTTAAAAATATAACAAACCGTTTTTCAAAATAAAACTGGCATACAGCTAATATTCTTCACTTAGGCAGAAGTTTCCGTATATTTCCGTCGCAAGATATTTAAGGCGTATTGGCATGAGAAAACTTATACCAAAACCATTACATTCAAAGTCTTTGGACAAAAAACAGAATAAAAAACGGTGACAATTGATTATTTCTCTTGTAAATTTTATTCCTATTTCTGATAGATTACATTTTCTTGAGTGAAGAAAGGTGGGGCGAAAAATTATTTACTTATTTATTTACTAGCAGTATAGCCCGGCGTTGCTCTAGTGTAATGAAAGCTTTAAAACTAATCCATGGTCCTGGAGCTCAGACTCGACCAAAAGAATATTTGTGTGAAGTTTGGTGAGAATCGGATAAAAATTGTGGATTTGTATAAAGGACATACAGACAGATAAACAGACACACACACAAACATCTTTTAGATATATATATATATATATATATATATATATATATATATATTATCAATTTTCTGCACTATTGTAAGAACTGCAACCTTGAAACTTCTGAATATCGTTTCATATGTCTTTGTCTATGAGTGTATCAAATTTGATTAAAATCGGACCACTCCTTCTGTAACCCGATTTTTTCGATTATCGATTTTCGATATTTATCGAGGGTACCTCGACCAAAAACCTAACTAAGAACACTCGCAGATGTTTATAGTACAACTGTATAAATTTTCAAGAAAATCGGTTCAGCCGTTTCGTAGTCTATAGGTAACGGATACACAGACACACACACAGACACACACACACACAGAGACAAAGTTCCATTTATAAATAAGTTTAGATCTATCTGATATTTGAAGTTATTTCCAAAAGGTTTTTCGGATTCATTCCACTGTCTAATTTCAAGGAATCTTCTGATTCTTGGCGCCAAGAAACTGGTTTTATAGAAACGTCTTTTTGCAATTGTGTCAAAATCGTAAATACACTCACCAAAATACAACCAGAATTTAACAATTGATAGATTTTTTCCACAACCAGATCGTTATTAATATTTTTAACGAGTATCAAGTAATGAAAGTCTTATTCCGAAGTCAGCATTCTTAAGCAAAATGAAATCACGTCATAACAATTCTTAGGAGTGATGGTTACTTTTATAGAACCTTCTGTTTTTAACTGCTATAATATAAATCTTTCAACATCTCTGTTCACTACAAAACACTAAGTTATATGAATGAATCTTGATAATTTTTATAAATCAAAGAAATCGAGTTTCGTCTTTTTTTATAGTTTGGAGAAATCCTGTTTTTCTTTATAAGTTTAAAAAAATCAAGATTTATTATTAACATTTTGAAAAAAATGGCATTTTTTTATATTTTCATTTTTAAAAAATTGAGTAAGAGTTTTTTCTCAATTTTTTTTTTTTTCGTTATAAGTTAAAAGAAAAACAGTTATTTTTATTTTGAGGAAATCAAGATTTTCCTTATCAGGTGAAAAATCGATTTTTTTTCTTTACTGGTTGAATATCGGTTTTTTATTTATTTATTTATAAAATGAAGAAATAGACTTTTATCTTTATATTTTGAAGAAATCGAGTTTTTTTTTTATAGCAGCTACCTGAAAAAACATTTTTTTCTAAAATGAGCAAAATGTTTGAAGCCGAATTTGAAACAAATTGTTTTTGTTCGTTCATATTTAATTTTTTAGCTAAGAGATAGAAATCGTGATAAAAATGATTGAAATTATATATATATATATCTGTGCGTGTGTGTATAAGCAGGAGTTTGTCACTTTAACTGAGCAGGATTATGCTGACTTGGAAGTTGCATGAGCCCACCGTTGTGAAGCTCTCCCTCGTCAGGGCAAAGCAGCCCTGACGAGTTATCATCACAAAGGTACCCTCATGAAACTTCGAAGTTAGCATGAACCTGCAGTGACAAACTCTTTGTACTTAACCTTCTATTTCCACTCCAATATCGAGCACTTCACGGTTTAAAAAGAACATGCTTGCTAAGATACCTTTTAACCAGTAAAAAACAACAACCTTGTTGCTACAAGGCCTTGCTTAGGGCCCCCGCAGACCCCGCAACTGTGCGGGGGCGCAAGTTCCCAGGCGCCGTAAGGCTCCGGGAAGTCGCATAGCTCTTTTTGGCTCCGCAGATCTATTGTAATGAAAAAAAAAAATTATTATTATCTCTCTCTCTCTCTCTCTCTCTCTCTCTCTCTTATATATATATATATATATATATATATATATATATATATATATATATTTTAAATACTTTAATCCAAATTAATATTAATTTTTTCCTCTAAATATACCTTTTTAAACAAAAAGTCTTTTTTCTAATACTTCAACGTTTTTAGGAAGTTAGGTTTATTTGAATGTATCGAGCGTCTGTAATAAGAAAAAAAAAAAAATTCTTTCTCTTCTTTTTTCCCTTCCCTTCCTTTATCTCTTTTACCTCCCACCTCCTTTCCGTTTTGTTTAACCTAATATCAATTCAACACGCCGTCTGTTCAGTTTACTTTACTGTCCTCTTCCCCTTTTTGTGAACCCAGATGATACCATTTTTTCCCATTTTTTTATTTTTTATTTTTTATTTTTTTACAATTCTATCTATGAGTTGAAAAGAGAAAATAGACATAATTTACTTCAAATTATCTCCAGTTTCGGGATAGCATTTGTTGCTGAGGTGATGTGTTATCCCCTTCGGGGATTTCATGTCGAAATGTGCATTCAACATCTTTGAAAAAATTACTTTCATTTAATATATATATATACAATCTTTGATAGAAGCCTTCCGGGCTCCAAAGAGGCCGCAAAGCATTTGTCATTTTTTTTTAATGAACTTGAGAGAGAAATAGATTATAGATAATCTTTATATTTCAACATATAAGAACGTAACTGGTATATTAAAACTTTCAGGGTGCCATAAAACGTTTAAGAAAATTTAGCGACAGCGTAGTTTATAAACAACCGAATATAAATCCTATGACCACAAAAACTCGATCAAAACACAATTAACTCCTATTCAGTGTTAAAAAAAAATAAGATAAAACAAAACTGATAACAAATTGGATCAAGCGACCGGCGACAGACATTGGATGTAGACATCTTCAAAAGGACAATATTGTCTCACTCGGCTTTTTCTTTCATTACTCCAACAGCGACCCCTCTAATCGCTTATCTCTGCCAGTTAGTCTATGTAATTTGCTGGAATCTTTCCGTTTATTTTTTCACTCTGAAGTATTTTGACGTTCTTTGATGAAATCGAAATTTTGCTAGGTGTTTTTTTTTATTATAGATTTTCTTTTATTTTCATGATTTCTCAATATTTATTTGTATTATGGTTTTAAATATTTAGGCTGACTGGGGTCTGCATGTGTAATATTACTTAATTTATCATTAACGGCCTTCGTTCGACCCGCGACCCGTCATTATAAGACGATCCCCTCTCCATTTTTAAAATAAACTCCTGAAGTCTAATTTTTGGACAGTATATCAAAGTTTCTGTAGCAAAATAGTTTTGAAATTTAGGTTTAAATTGTTTTAAAATTCTTTGGAAAATTAGAAGAATTAGAATTAGAAAATTAGAAGATTGAGAACCAAAACGCACTGAAACGGCTATAAAATAGATAGAAAATGCCAAAAAGTAGCTAAAAGTTGTGAAACCGTTAGCTTCAAAAGCCTAATTCTGCGATTTCTTCTGTTTTTTCGTTATCACCGAATATCTGCGTTCCGAGAGTAGGTTATTTTGTTTAAAGTACCATTTATTGTGGGTTCAGTGTGTTGAAGGGTAGCTAGCGCAAGTTGAATTTTGTGGGTAGGGGTCGCAAAGCGCAGTCTGCGGATGGGGGCCGCGATGTTCTGGCTAAACATTATCACAAATCAACACTATATATATATACATATATATATATATACAGAAAGTAGATTTTTTTTGTGGCCAATAAATGATATTTTTGCTTTTTCCTTTAACATGTATTATTAACCTGGTGTCACTATGAAATATTATTCCCTTTTTATAATTTCTGTAACCAATCAGGCAGCAAATGGCTTTTCTGTATGCTTATTGACATGTTTCAGAAATATGATATAACTATGCTATATATATATATATATATATATATATATATATATATATATATATAGCATCGTGATGATCCACGTATACTGTCTTAATATGTATAGGAAAGAATATTAAAACGTCTTAAAAATGTTTAAAAATGTGTTTTTTTGACAGTATTTCTTTATTTCTACTATTATATTTTATATTTCAGACCGCCTTCGTCCTTCATCAGAAACAAATGATTTTAAAATTTGAATTAGTAACGTATTTCGCGAGAATTCGCGAGAGCGTCAGTGAGGAGTTTGTTTACATCACGTGACGCGTTTGTTTACATCACGTGACGCGTTTGTGGAGATTTTTTGTTTTTACATCAAGTGACGTTGAAAGCGACAGATTTTTTAAAAATTATGTTTGTAAACGTAAACCTATCTTTAATAATGCTTGTAAATTTGATTTAGATAAAAAAAAAACTTTTTAAATGTATATAAAAAAGTTTAAAAATATTTTTAAAAGTATCTAAAAAAGTTTAGTTATTGAAGTATTTGTAAAGATTCAAAGCACCTAAGTCCTTATTTAACCCTAGCTTGTGTGTATTGCATTTTAAAATCCAGTATTTTTCTTTCTTTCTGCGTGCGGATGTAGAACTAAAATTGGAGTCTATTAGTAAACATTTTCAATTTTCTAAGGTGTGACCCGGTTGTTTGAAATGTGCTCCTACTGGGGAATATTGATTATTTTGGCGTATATTAAGTTTGTGATTATTGAAGCGAAATCTAAAGCTATTACCGGATTCGCCAATATATCCACTATTGGGACATATTGAACAGAAGAGGAAGTATATAATGTTTTCGCTGTCACAAGTGAGGCGTGGTGGGTGCTATTTGATTTTGGTGTTGGGTACAGAGAATATTGTGTCGTTTACCAAATGTTTACAAATTAGGCACCTGGGTTTCTGACATTTTAAATTCCCTGATAGATTTGTGTTTTTTAGATATTTGTTAGAAGTGAGGATAGTTGATAGGTTGGGTGTTTGTTTCATTGCATTTATGGGTGGTTTATCGAAAATGATTACAAGAACCTCCAATCAAACAAAAAAATCAAAAACATTTTCGATAAACCACCCATAAATGCAATGAAACAAACACCCAACCTATCAAGTAAAAAAATATTATTATGAAATCGTCTTGCCTTTTCTATTGCTAATGAATGAAGAACATGTTGAAACTGAAATAAAATTTCAATAAAATTAAAACAAAATAGATTTACTTCTTTTTAATCCTTTTTACAAATTATTTCTGTTGCAAATACAAATAAAGTTAAAAATGTTTTAAGGGCACACGAACTTTATGGACACCCTATATATATATATATATATATAGTCATCCGCAGACAGATCTGTTTCGCTGTATCACAGTTCATCAGTACGGATAGACTCCGATTGTTTTTAACCCAGGATTGAAACCCGTCCGAATTGGCGTCAGTCGGCGATCCTACCTCTGGGCTATGGGCGTTCGGTAGTCTTTTTAGCGTGTATATTGTCATTATACCCGCCTAATAGCCAGAATGCTCTAATCTATTACGGAATGAGCGATGCGTATATATATATATATATATATATATATATTCAGATACTTTAATCCAAGCAGAAAAAACAGGAAGGTTAATTCCAAAATCCCGATTGTAATTAATAGTAAAATTTTATTTTAATATTAAAATTTTATTTTAATATTAAAATTTTATTTTAATAGTAAAATTTTATTTTAATATTAAAATTTTATTTTAATAGTAAAATTTTATTTTAATAGTAAAATTTTATTTTAATATTAAAATTTTATTTTAATAGTCAAATTTTATTTTAATATTAAAATTTTATTTTAATATTAAAATTTTATTTTAATATTAAAAAATGATACAGGAAGAGAGCTCCATGTAATAAAATATTACAGAGCAAATATAAATTAAAATAGGATTAATTCAAGGATGTTGAATGACCATTTCGATATGAAAATCCCCACGGGGGATAACACATCACCTCAGCAACAAAAAAATCCTTTCAGAGAAAAGAGAGAGAAGGAAAAGTATATATGTATTATTTTGAACATTATTTTTACCGATACTCGTATTTAAGTAGATATTCTGTTTTTAATTAAACAGTATTTTATATTTATATCTACCGGCCTGATTATTTCACGAGAAATTTTTATTGTGAAATAATCAGGCTTTAATGTTCTCTCTTTTCGTTCATTCAACAATGAATTAGGACACTCTCAGTTATTGGGCGTGTATAATGTTGCTCGGGTGTAATGAAAACTTTAAAACTAATCCATGGTCCTGGAGCCCAGACTCATTGGACGTTGGCACGAAAGACTAAAAAGCAATAGTTGTTTCCAGTTAAAGCGAAACCGTAGACTGAAAGAAAAATGAATGGATGTAAGTCAAATTTTCATTTCCTGGTCTCGATATCAAATAATGTTTTTCGTCATAATCTGAATTTTGAAGGCTAAATAAATCCTCTGAGTAAATGGTATCCTGGCTGAGACTAAGAACTACAATTATACCTACTTAGAGCCAAACCCGAAGCAAAAACTAAAATAAAAGGGCTGAAAAAAAATACCGACATACAGGCAGATAAACAGATACACACACAAACATTTTGCCTTATATGTATATATATTATCGATTTTCTGCACTATTGTAAGAACTACAACCTTGAAACTTCTGAATATCGTTTCTTATGTCTTTGTCTATGAGTGTATCAAATTTGATTAAAATCGGACCACTCCGTCTAAAATTCAATTTTTTCGATAATCGATGTTTGATATGTATCGGGGGTACCTCGACACAAAACCTAGCTAAGAACATTCGCAGATGCTTATAGTACAACTGTGTAAATTTTCGAGAAAATCGGTTCAGCCGTTTCGGAGTCTATAGGTAACGGGATCACACACACAGACACACACACAGACAAATTTCCATTTATAAATAAGTTCATATATATATATATATATATACATATATATATATATGTTTGTGTGGAAGTTTATAAAAAATATCATTTTCATTTAACTTTTTTTTTTTCAGATTGCATCAGCAAAATTCTGTTTCTTCATGCATTCGTTTTCATGTAAAAAACGTTGTTAAAATTTCAGTCTCCATTTTTATTTGTTTATTTATTTATTTTTTATTTTTATTATTATTTTTTTTGTAATCATTTTATTTCAAGCAAGGTACGAATCCCACGGGTTCGCAGGAGGTGGGGTCTTTTGATTCATCAATTTTCTTTTTCTTCTTTACTCTTTCTTAGCTGATTTTCCTTGCCTTAATTTTAGTTTATCTGCAATTCTTCACAGTCTCTTCGCCATTTTTATTATTTCACGTACTGCCTTTTATTTCGTTTTATTACCAATTGTTGTTTCGTTTCGTTTACGACTACTTTTCATTTATTCCTGTTTTTACTATTTTCAGCTTTGCCACGGTTTTTTTTTTAAAGGAATGTTCAACATATTTAGTTGTTGCATTTTCTGACATCGTTTATGACCGTCAGGTTTTCATGTTTCGCTTTCTTTCGTTTTATCTACTTTTTCGATTAAATGAAAAGTAAATTCAACATTATTTATTCATTTAATTTTTAGGACAGCCTTCTTTAAATCTCATATTTATTTATTCCTTTTTGTCTGCATGATTCTCTTTTATTGCCATGTCTTTTTGTTTTCAAAACAACCTCTCCATGTTTAGTCTTTGTTAGATTTTGCTATTTAATTTATTAATTTAAAACGCCATGTTTTTTTTCCTTTTTCCGCTTTTCTTTTTTGACTAATATTTTTTGCATCAATGGGTTCATTTGTATGTTCATTTTTAGTTTTTTATTTCATCTTTATTGGTTTTCTTTTTCTTTTCAGTCCCTTTTTAACACCCGAGAATGTTTATCGATTTTCTTATTTATTTTGGGGCAGAGCTTTTTTTCAAATTCTATCCGACATTTTTTGTCTCGATCATTTAGTCTCTTGTATATTTTCCGCCATTATTTTCCGCCATTATTATCCGCCATTATTTTTTATTTCGTACGAAAAAAGTTTTTCAGTTGTCTGTTTAATTTATTTCTTTGTCTGTCTAGTTTTATGGCTCGCGTTTTTTATTTTTTACTTATATTTTATTCTACATATTTAAGTCGTCGACTCACACACGCATATATGTGTTTGTGCGTGTGTTTTGTCTGTGTGTGTGTGTGTGTGTGTGTGGGAGGTGCGCATATTGATGCTTTTGTCCATTTTGAAAAGTTCTTTGAATATTTTTTTACATTTCATCTCTTTTTTTTTTGTTTTGTTGGTTGAAGTCACGCATATTTTTTCTTTTTTTCTTTTCACTTTTAAAAGTCAAATATAGGCATTTGTATCATTTTCAGCCATTGTACTCTCTGGTTTTCTTCAGGGTTCTTTCCGTCCGTCAAAGAAGCTTCCCCAGGTTAATAGACAGCCGAAGAAGACGAAAGGGCACAAAAGCCGAAATTTTGTGTAGCTAAATAAAAAGATGGAGATATTCGTCTGAATGACAATAGACAATAACGATAACTTCTCATCAGTGAAAATTCAGAATGATCTTTTCTTTTTTAAATTTTATTATTCTGACGAATAGATGATTTTTTCAACGTTGCACAGTCTTCGATTTTCTGTTTCCTTTTTTTCAGGCCCGAACACTTTAATCCCTGAAACAAAGAACCCAACCAACAGATCGGATTGTTCATCTGACGTCATTTATTTACATTTTTATTTGTCAAAATAACGAAGTGTACAGGTGTTTTCAAGATACACAAAAAGACCGACTGGGTTAAGTAAGTGAGAGGAAAACATTCTGATTCTCGAATAAATCTTTTTTTTTAGAAAAAACACTAACAGTATAACCCGGCTTTGCTCGGGTATAATGAAAGCTTTAAAACTAATCCATGGTCCTGGAGATCAGACTCAGCCTAAAGAATATTTGAAATAATAAAATAATTACGACAATTTACCAATCGCATCTAGAATATATATATATATATATATATATATATATATATATATATATATATATATATATATATACTAGCAGCATAGCCCGGCGTTGCTCGGGTGTAATGAAAGCTTTAAAACTAATCCATGGTCCTGGAGCTCAGACTCTTTGGACGTTGACACGAAAGACTAAAAAAGCAATAATTGTTTCCAGTTAAAGCGAAACCGTAGACTGAAAGAAAAGTGAATGGATGTAAGTCAAATTTTGAATTCCTGGTATCGATATCAAATAAGTTATTTTTCTCGTCGTAAACTGAATTTTGAAGGCTAAATAAGTCCTCTGAGTAAATGGTATCATGGCTGAGACTAAAAACTACAATTATACCTAATTAGAGCCACACCCGAAGCAAAAACTTAAATAAAGTAGCTAAAAAAATACAAACATACAGGCAGATAAAAAGACACACACACACACACACACACACACACACACACACACACACACACACACACACACACACATCTTGCCTTTTATAAATATATATTATCGATTTTCTGCACTATTGTAAGAACTGCAACCTTGAAACTTATGAATATCGTTTCTTATGTCTTTGTCTATGAGTGTATCAAATTTGATTAAAATCGGACCACTCCTTCTATAACTCGATATTTTCGATTATCGATTTTTGATATTTATCGGGGTTACCTCGACACAAAACCTAGCTAAGAACACTCGCAGATGCTTATAGTACAACTGTGTAAATTTTCAAGAAAATCGGTTCAGCCGTTTCGGAGTCTATGAGTAACGGACACGCACACACACACATACACACACATATACACACAGAGAAAGTTTCATTTATAAATAAGTATGGATAAGAAGTTACAGCGTCAAGAGCTGAAAGGTAAGTTATTTAGTTCTTCTCACCTTTAAGCTATTAGGACCTTTAATAAGTTCTCGCTGATTTTTCATGTCTGGGACATGCAATGAGGAAGGAGGGCTTGGAGAACCTGATACTAACAGGACAGATAGAGGGGAAAAGAGAGGGGAAAGCAGCGGACAACATATTTGAAGGACCTGAGCAGGTGGATGACGGAACAAACGTTGCATGGTGCAACAGAAGAAAGCGTGCTAAGAGCCACCAGGAACAGGGAGATGTGGAAGGCCATGATCGCCTACGTCCTGAAAGGACATGGTACATAAAAGAAGAAGAAGAATGTTTATTTACAAACACGCCACTGAAAGTATTGTCCATCGCTAGACACTGACATTTTCCATCTTTCTACCAGCATTTGAATTCCACGTCCTAAAAACGTCTTTTGAAGCTAACCACGGGTTGCCCCATTTTTGGGCATCTTCATAAGAATGAAAGTTCTGCTCAGCCAGGCCATGTTTCATCGATAGGAACAAGTGATAATCGGACGGAGCAATGTCTGGTGAATACGATGGGTTGGGTGGAATTTCCCATTTAATCATTTTCAGGTAAGTAAAATTCAACAGAGAATCTGTAACGTGATCGATCTCGACTTGGCAGCTCAGATACAGTCACTTTATCACTGGCACAATGTTGCTTCCCTGTGTCCCTTCAACAAATACTTTCACGGATTCTGCTCTGATGAACTTAGCTCTCTGGTGCCCCTATATACGAATTTACTCGAACCACAAGATAAGCAACTAGATCCCACCCTTTTATTGTGAAACCAAATTCTAATCCACCAATTTCTTTTCTCGCACTTCAAACCTGTGGAATTCCCTTCCGTTTACTTGCTTCCCCGACAGCTACAATGTCCAAGAATTTAAATATAAAGTCAATAGTCATCTCCTATCTCACTAACTTACATCCTCTCTCTCATACTCTCATCTACATTCCGCAGTATTCCCATCTATCTCTTACCCGCTTCCTGACACCCCCTGTTTTCTCTCACTCCTTCTCATAACTTTTCTATGTAACTGTTGTGGGATCTTCCCCTTTGTGCATATTATAATGGACTCAGCTGAGTGTATATATATTCCTGCGACAGAGAGAACAGTGGAAGATCTGGAATCTCAGTGGTAGTTGCAGTTTACAGTGGAGAGTAATCGCAGAGATCCGTTAGAGTTCTCGAAGAGTTCCGAAAGTTACCGAAGTACCCAGAGACCAGACTAACTCTGAGCTCCACTCAGCTAGAATAAGTTACCTGGACATACTATTTCACTTCAAGATTAAAAAGTAAAGTTAGTAGAGGAAGAATCGCCGACTGACGCCGCTTCGGTCGGGTTTCAATCCTGGGTAAGAAAGCAATCGGAGTCTAACCGTACTGATGAGCTGTGATACAGCGAAACAGACCTGTCTGCGATGACTATATATATATATATATATATATATATATATATTAAGAAAGGATGTGCGTTGTGCTGCATTGGATATCGGCACGGAACGAGACATCGGGGAGCCGAGTTCGAATTCCAGCTGAATTCCTTGCCTTCACTTACGCGCAAATACCCCTTGGGAAAGGTATTAATCAGTCTATTCCTTCCAGTTATGGGTTAAATAACAGGACAGATTGGGTTCTATAGCCTTGGTCGGCAACCAGTCTACCGCAGAAATGGCAACCTACTGCGGGATACTCTTCTGCCCAGTCAGTCATGTCTCTTTCGAGACATGGTCGCCCAAGCGTGTATCATGTATGGCACAACTAACTGAAGATTAGTAATCCAGGAATGCGATTAGTAAGGAATATATATATATATATCAGTCTTTGAAGTGAAGCCATGCTGGAATTATGGAATTATGCCGGGGTAATAATATTCTGTCTGAGTGGAGCTCAGAACTACTATGACGCGGTCTTCTCTGTGTAACTTCGGCATCTCTCGATAACTTACGGACCTCTGACGATACTCTCCTTGTTCGACCTATTGAAGGAATATATACTGGTAGAGCATTCTAAAGTATGCTAGAACCTTAAATAAGTTCTCGATGATTTTCATGAAAAGTAATGATTTATTTACAAATTTTTTTTTTTTAATCATATTACCCCGAGCAAGGCGGTAACGCCACTGATGTGCAGGGGGCTACGTAAGAGAGAAAGGATTGGAAAAAAAAACCGGAAACCACATCCTGAACAGGGAACAAGGGATGAGCCTCTACAATAGACGTGGGTGGAGTGTGAACCGGGCGATAGTTTAGTCTATCTACTCCAATTGAGAAAAAAAATGAAAAAGAAAAAAAAGTGAAAAGATTGGAAAAGAGAAAGCCGGAAACCACATCCTGAACAGGGAACAAGGGATGAGCCTCTACACCTGTACAATAGACGTGGGTGGAGTGTGAAATTAGTAAGAAACATATTACCGAAAGTATTGTCCATTCCTAGCCACTACTTTTCCCCACCTTTCTAGCAGCATTTGAGGTCCACGTCGGACAAACGACACATCTTTTGAGGCTAACCACGAATCGACCCATTTTTTGGAATCTTCATAAGAATGAAAGTGCTGCTCAGCCAGGCCACGTACCATCGATTGGAACAAATGATAATCGGACGGGGCAATGTCCGGTGAATACGGCTGGTAGTGTAAGACTTCCCATTTAAGAGTGTCCAAGTAGGTTTTCACCAATTTTGCAACATGTTACAAAATTACTTTGTCGTGTCTCTGCACGTATAGCGGCAGTATTTTCTTCAATGCTCGACTCAAATGCATCGATTGTAGTCGATAGCGATCTCCCGTGATGGTTTCGGTCGGTTTTAAACTACACCCAGCTGATCCCACCAAATTCAGAGCAGAAGCGATCATGGATATTCGGCTTTGCCACTAATGTTTGCCGGGCTTACCCCACAATCTTCTACTTTTGGGTTATCGTAATGTATGCACTTTTCATCTCGTTTATTTAAAAAAAAACAAAAAAAAAAACACGTCCAACCGCATGACTTCTTGCGGTTGATCTTGGTCCCTGTCACCGTTTCGTACCCTTTGATCTATTTTCCAACTTCGCTAATCTCGGCTCTGCTCTACAAAATAACCGAAACGGCATAGGCGAAATATCTGACAAATGTGGTATCACCAGGTCAGCAGTTTTCGCACAGGACCGTATTCGTCTTTAAATTGCGCGCTCCTATATCCCTGCCCCCAACCCCAATAGCATGGATAAGTCAAGTCTCTTTAAAAGTAAAACATTGCAACTGCTCAGGTTAACTCTCACAACAGACCTCAGGTGGAATGACTACATAGTATCCATTGCTAAATCCGCTGCTATTTTTCATCACCTATCACGATACCTTTTTTTTTTGCCGTTGAAATAGCTGTTGCCACGTGACAAGACGCCGTTCAACGTCTCTCGGCTTCAGCTCGTACTGAACCCCATATCCCTGCTTTACATCCATTCCACGTGCTGTCAAATATTTCGAAACTATTGTGTGATCAACTCCTAATGTTTCTTCAAGTTTAACTTGCGACTGGCATGAGTATACATTAAATAATGGCTCCAGTTCTTCGTTTTAAAACTTTTTCGGTGTGCCACTGTGTTCTTTATCTTCAACATCAACATCATTATTTTGAAGCGTCTAAATTAATCTTTGCATGTTGTTTCGAACAGAGCATGGTCTCCGTAAGTCTCAACAAGAATTCTGCGTGCTTCAACTGCTGATTTCTTTTGAATAAACTCGTGCAGTAAAATTCCCCGCAAATACACTTTCTTTAGCACGAAAGTTTACCACCATGAAAACCAAAGTTGTTTACACTTCGGCCAAATGACAAACACTGAAATTAGTGTGTGTAGTTTCAAATGGTGACACGTCTATAAAATGTGTTACCATTTGAATCTACATGCACGCAACGCATTGGAAATCAGCGAGAACTTGTTCAATCTGTCCTGCTATTTAACCCATAACTGGAAGGAAGAGACGGATTAATACCTTTCCCAAGTGTATTTGCGCGTAAGTGAATACAATGGATCCAACTGGAATTCGAACTCGGCTCCCCAGTTTCTCGTTCCGAGCCGATATCCACTGTACCACAACGCACATCCCTACCTAGATTTTATGAATTTAAGCGCAGTACTAGATTGGCGGCAAGGTCCCATCATTTTTTTAATCATTTCGCCATAAGCAAGGCGATATCTCCACTGACGTGAGGGGAATACCTAAGAGAGTTAAAGTCTTAGGCAGGAGGAGAGTGAAGACAAAGACGAACCAGCTACAGGTGGTGAAAGAGAAAGGGCAAGAGAATGATGTGAACACAGGAGTGAAGACAGTTTCGAAGGAAGAGAAAAAGGAAAAGAACAAGATACACGATGTGACGTAGAAAGGAGTTAAGTGGATAAGAGATGGGAATTGACTTTGCATTTAAATTTCTGGAGGTTGTAGTCATCAGGAAAACAAGAATATGGAAAGGAGTTCCACAGGAGGGAAGCGCGAGAAAAGAAGCTGATTGAGTAGAATTGTCGCCTGAATTTAGTTGATCTAACTGTAGAAAGGTGAGACTTTGTTGCAAGTCTGGTTGACGGGGTAAATTCTCGTGGAGGGGGCACCAGGGACCAACAATTCATCTCCTAGAACAGATCAGTCAGATTATCCGTACGTTTGATTTGCTTTAGGTGGTAAATTCTTGTCCACACATTTCAGGGAAAAACAAACAAACAAACGAATACAGTGAAGTAAAGCAGATATTGTGCCATGTGGTCCCCAAAAAGGCCACCTCAGGTTTTGAATTATGAGTTGAACTTCTCATACACTAGTTGCTAAGCAAGGCTAAACAGACTAATTTGTTCTTCTATTTAATCCATAGCCGGAGCAAGACATCAGGAGTGATATATAGCCCAAGAGTATTTGCGCTTATGTAAATGTTACGAAATCAACAGGACGTTGATTTCGGCTCCCCGGTTTCTCATTTTGAGCCGGCGTTCATTTTTCACACACACACACACACACACACACACACACACACACACACACACATATATATATATATATATATATATATATATATATATACTACCGGCCATAATTATTAGACAACCGCAGTGTTTTAAAATACGATGCATTTCATACTATTTTTTTGTATTTATTGCCAAGTGAATAACTGTAAATGAAAAAAGAATGGTTCTTTTGCAAATACTTCACAATAACATGTGCAACAAATGAATTTATAAATATTTAATAATTACCCATATTGCAGTTTCATCAATGACAGAATGAAGAAAAATTAGGGTGATTCGGACGAGTTCATCTTTGCTTCCTTGCCTTGTAAAACTTTGCAAAGTAATAATAAAAGAACAATTCTATTTTCATTTGGTAATAAATACTAACAATTGTATGAAATACATCATTTCTTTTAAAAAATCTGGAGTGGCCTCATAAATATGGCCGGTAATGTGCTTTTCTAAGTGTATCTAAATATCGCTCAAGGTTGAAAGTACGGAACATTGACTGAGGATCGAACTCACTATTGTGTCGGAATTGGTTGGCCGATACAAGATTTCTAACCATTATACCACATCAAAGTTCCCTGTTTATGTTTTTATATAACAATCACTTATATGACAAACTTTACTCATATTGATTTATATATATATATATATATATATACTAGCAGTATAGCCCGGCGTTGCTCGAGTGTAATGAAAGCTTTAAAACTAATCCATGGTCCTGGAGCTCAGACTCTTTGGACGTTGACACTAAAGACTAAAAAGCAATAGTTGTTACAAGTCAAAGCGAAACCGTAGACTGAAAGAAAAATGAATGGATGTAAGTCAAAGTTTGATTTCCTGGTATCGATATCAAATAAGTTTTTCGTCGTAAACTAAATTTTGAAGGCTAAATAAGTCCTCTGAGTAAATGGTATCATGGCTGAGACTAAGAACTACAGTTATACCTACTTAGAGCCAAACAGACACACACACAAACATCTTGCCTTTTGTATATATATATATATATATATATATATGTACATATATATATATATATATATATATATATATATATTATCGATTTTCTGCACTATTGTAAGAACTGCAACCTTGAAACATCTGAATATCGTTTCTTATGTCTTTGTCTATGAGTGTATTAAATTTGATTAAAATCGGACCACTCCTTCTATAACCCGATTTTTTCGATAATCGATTTTCGATATTTATCGGGGGTACCTCGACACAAAACCTAGCTAAGAACACTCGCAGACTCGCAGACGCTTATAGTACAACTGTGTAAATTTTCAAGAAATCGGTTCAGCCGTTTCGGAGTCTATAGCTAACGGACACACACACACAGACATAGTTCCATTTATAAATAAGTTTAGATTTACTTTAGCAAGGTGATAATGCCACTAAGGCTCACGAGTTAGCAGCATTATGCCGTTATTCATCATCCCACGGAGACTCAAACTCAACACAGTGTCTTTAAGAGATAGTGCTACTCTGGGTCAAGAGGGTGGCTGCTGAAAGACCCTGTGTCTAACTACAGCCCTACGTACCGTATCACACAACCAGAAAAGTCCAGTTATTGTTGTCAGACAATTTCATATCATATCATATCATATCAGCTCTTGTATCTGGCCAGATGCGACTCCACTGTGTGAAATGAAGTGTAGAACAACAAAAGTCCTTGTAACACCAAAGATGAACTGAAGTCAGAGAATATCTCAGCTTTCAGTAACTTAAACATGGAGACCATCCAGAAAAGTTGCAGCAGATTCCGAAGTTGACGATTTTATTAAATAAGTTTACTCTTTACTATTTCATGATATTTTTGCGTAATTTTGGTAAATATATCTGTTAAAATGAAGATCTCCGTATTATTTTCATTTCTGAGTAATTTAGAAGGCAATTTATCCATCGTACTTTCTCTCGCCCTCTTTCCTTCTCTCTCTCTCAGTCTCTCTCTCTCTCTCTCTCTATATATATATATATATATATATATATATGAAATGGTTTGTTTGAACATTATTTTTGATCAACACTCATATTTAAGTAGATATTCCGTTTTTAATTAAACAGTATTATATATTCATATCTATAATATATATATATATATATATACATACATACATATATATATATATATATATATATATATATATATTGATCACATGGTAGCTTCCCATATGTGGATAGGGGTCGCAGGTTCGAATCCTGCCAAATGACACACATTTTCGTAATAAAAAATTATCGTAAATAATCAGGCCGGTAGATATAAATATATAATACTGTTTAATTAAAAACAGAAAATCTACTTAAATACGAGTATCGATAAAAAATAATGTTCAAACAAATCATTTCAAATTGTCGGTTGTTTATAACCAAGTTTCATTAATCTCCGTTAATTTCCGTAATATATATATATATATATATATATATATATATATATAGAGAGAGAGAGAGAGAGAGAGAGAGAGATAGTGTTATATGTTCAAACCGTTAATCCTGAACTATTTCTCTAACTCCAGAGTGCTTTTTCTGCGAAAAACTTCTCGGCTACTTAAAAAAATATATATATAAAGATATTGCCAAAATCTTTCATGTAATTATTCTTGTGTTGAATTAAGGTTCTCGCTTGATTGAAACCGGGATAAAGGAAAATAGTTTGCTTTCTGAATGAGCTTGTTAGATAAGGTAGGGTGTCTTTTGCCATAGCATTAAGACCTTGAACAAGTTCTCGCTGATTTCCAATGCGTTGCGTGCATGTAAATTCAAATGGTAACACATTTTATAGACGTGTCACCATTTGAAACTACACACACTAATTTCAGTGTTTGTCATTTGGCCGAAGTGTAAACAACTTTGGTTTTCATGGTGGTAAACTTTCGTGCTAAAGAAAGTGTATTTGCGGGGAATTTTACTGCACGAGTTTATTCAAAAGAAATCAGCAGTTGAAGCACGCAGAATTCTTGTTGAGACTTACGGAGACCATGCTCTGTTCGAAACAACATGCAAAGATTAATTTAGACGCTTCAAAATAATGATGTTGATGTTGAAGATAAAGAACACAGTGGCACACCGAAAAAGTTTTAAAACGAAGAACTGGAGCCATTATTTAATGTATACTCATGCCAGTCGCAAGTTAAATTTGAAGAAACATTAGGAGTTGATCACACAATAGTTTCGAAATATTTGACAGCACGTGGAATGGATGTAAAGCAGGGATATGGGGTTCAGTACGAGCTGAAGCCGAGAGACGTTGAACGGCGTCTTGTCACGTGGCAACAGCTATTTCAATGGCAAAAAAAAAAGAAAAGAAAAGTTAACGTGACAGGTGATGAAAAATAGTAGCGGATTTAGCAATGGATACTATGTAGTCATTCCACCTGAGGTCTGTTGTGAGAGTTAACCTGAGCAGTTGCAATGTTTTACTTTTAAAGAGACTTGACTTATCCATGCTATAGCCTTGGCTGGCAAACAGTCTACCGCAGAAAGCAACCTACTGCGGGATAATCTTCTGCCCAGTCAGTCATGTCTTTTTGGAGACATGATCGCCCAAGCGTGTATCACATATGACACTTAACTGACTGACTGAATATAATAGTCGGAATCATGATTAAGAATTTTAATGCTCATAAAGTGGGGGATCGGTTTTCTATTGTTATTATGTAATAAACTGATTCCCCACTTATTACTACGTAATAATATAATACATCTCTTATCGCTCTAGCTATGAGTCAAATATCAGGACAGATTGGGTTCTATAGCCTTGGTCGGCAACCAGTCTACCGCAGAAAGCAATGGCAACCTACTGCGGGATAATCTTCTGCCCAGTCGGTCATGTCTCTTTCGAGACATGATCGCCCAAGAGTGTATCACGTATGGCACTAACTGACTGACCATAGAGTAAAGTTCATTTAAACTGAGGAAATTACTGAAGCCGAAATACCATATATAACCAATAACAATGCATCATGACTGTTCTGTTCTAGGAGATGAATCGTTGGCTCCTCGTATATCGAAAACCACATGGCAGTTAATCGTATATATTTTGTTCATTTAGCTAGAAATCCCTCATCTATACACGCTTAATGAAATACGACTGACGAGGCTCTGGAATAAAAACTAAAGGGGAGTGGGAGGTAAGAAAAATAAATAAAAATATAATAAAGACAAAGAACGGGAAGAATAGAAAGGAAAAAGGGAAGAGAAAAGAAAAAAAGAAAAATTTTCATATTAGAAACGCTCGATACGTGTCAAACAAAAATAACCTTATACATGGGTCAAAGTATTAGAAAACAGAGATTTTTTTGAAAAAGCAAATTTAGTGAAAAATTAGTAGGATCGGGTTTTTGGGATTTACCTTCCTACTTTTCCGTTTTTGGATTAAAGTATTATAATATATATATATATATATATATATATATATATTAAAGTTTTCTCTGGCATTCTGACGATAAGATTATAGTCTCGAAATATCAATATAAATAAACAGGTCATACAAACACCTCCCGACCTTCCTTTATTTCATTCAACTCATTGTGACAGCCTTCAAGACATAACACACACACACACACACACACAAACACACACACATATATATATATATATATATATATATATATATATATATATATATATGCCATTTCGGTTGGGTTTCAATACTGGGTAAAAAAGCAATCGGAGTCTAACCGTACTGATGAGCTGTGATACGGCGAAACAGATCTGTCTGCGGATGACAATATATATATGCCATAAGATCCCAAGTCGTCATGTACGCCGATGACACTACAATTTACTCTCGCCTCGCTGCCGAGCTTGAAAAGGACCTCCAATCCATAGTGGACTGGGATAAGAAATAGCTCGAAAATTTCAATTCTTCCAAAACGAAGCTGTTATCAATTAACCATCTTAGACTATCGCACCTACCTTCCCATTAGTATGGAACAGGCTTGCCTCTCAGAGAGTAAAACGCTACGCCTCCTAGGCCTCACACTCTCTCATTGCAAAATCCGCTGCTATGAAAGTCGGTCCTCTGTGCAGAGTCCGGAAGTTTTTTCCGTTTGAATCTATCCTGCACATATACAAATCTACCATCCGCCCGTGTATTGAATACAGCTGCCACATCTGGTCGGGTGCCCCTGCTATTCTCCTCGGGCTTCTTGACAAAATATAACGGAGAATCTCTAATGTGATTGATACCGACTTGGCAGACCGGCTGCAGTCACTCTCTCACCGGCTCTGATGAACTTAGATCACTGGTGCCCCCTAGGTACGAATTTGCACGAGCTACTAGACTAGCAACTAGGTCCCACCCTTTTACAATGAAACCGATAAGACTACTACTCCAACAACTACTTTTCTCGCATTTCCCGACTGTGGAATTCCCTTCCACATACTTGCTTCCCCGACAGCTACAATCTCCAGGAGTTTAAATGTAAGGTCAATAAACACCTCCTAACACACTAACTCGCATCCATTCTCTCAAACACTCTTCCCATCTGCCCAAACTTCATCCTCGGTATACTTACCCGTCTATCATCTTCCTTCTGATATTTCCTATATCTCACCATCTTCCCCTACGTAACCCCCTGCGCAATAGTGGCAGTAGAATGCCTTGCTTGGAGTGAAATGATTGAAAGATAAAAATATATGTATTAGATAGATAGATAGATAGATAGATAGATAGATAGATAGATATGAACAGACTGGGATAGATAGATAGATAGATAGATAGATAGATATAAACAGACTGAGATAGATAGATAGATAGATAGATAGATAGATAGAAACACACTAAGATAGATACAGACTGAGATAGATAGATAGATAGATAGATAGATAGATAGATAGATAGATCCTGCATCAGAATACGATATAGTTAAATACATACATAAATATACACACACATAATTAAATACGCATATATTTATAGATAATCACGGATGTACATACACCCACACGCGTACAAACACACTAACGCACGCACAGAGACACGCGCGCGCACACACACACACACACACACACACACACACACACACACATATATATATATATATATATATATATATATATATATATGTGCGTATATGCCAGCATATAAACTCATTTCTGTTCATGCTTTATTTAACCAACAAAAAAAAAGTTCTGGCGCATCTATTTATTTCCAGTGGGGGGTCAGTGGGGGTGGGGCTCACTATTTTTAAGCCTGGAGATAAAAATGAGAATGGCGACAATAATGATGGATGGAAAATTTATTCTTTGTCGGGAATAAAATCGATTCAAAAGCCTTTTAGAATATTCCCCGAAAAACTTTCCGTTACGCTGAAAAAAAAAAAAAAAAATTCCAAAGCAAAACAAAACGATTTTTCAAAATAGATTTCTTTAATGTGACCCACTGAACCACATATGTACTTTTCTTTCTAGTTTCCGAATCGATATTCATTATTTAACGCTTCAAAATATTTTAGTTAGATTTACTAATCGAACTTGATTGATTTTTTCCTAATCTTAGTGATTTCCATATTTATCTCATTGTGTCGATTTTATCGTCTGTTTCTCTGCAAATATTTTCGCGTCCATATGAAATTCGTCCTTTTCTTATGTATTTTTTGAAGTTTTCCCTTTCTTTTTAGATTAAAGAACCTAGTCGTTTTGTATACCAAAGCTTCTGTTCTTATTGAAATATCTTTTATTAAGTTTATTTTATTATTTTCTTTTTGTTAATGGCTACGATCTGTGATTTATAACGACTGACATTGAAGTTAAATTTTTGAAGTTTTTTGGGGAATTGACTTAAAAAAAAAAAAAGGAAACCAAAAGAGAGTTCCACAAGAGCGTGTGAAGAAATTGTTTGCATAGAATGGAATACTGTTGTCATATCTGGTCAGGCGCCCCTGCTGTTTGTCTCAGTGTTCTCGACAGGCTCCAAAAGAGAATCTGTAATGTGCTTGATGTCGTCCTGGCAGCTCGACTCCAGCCCGTTTTTTCATCGTCGGGATGTGACTTCCCTTTGTCTCTTCGACAAATATTTTCATGGCTTCTGCTCTGACGAACTTAGGTCACTGGTGCCTCCTCCACAAGAATTTACTCGGGCAACCAGACTGGCAACAAGGCCCCACCCTTCTACAGTTAGATCAACTAAATTCAGGCGACAATTCTACTCAATCAGCTTCTTTTCTCGCGCTTCCCTCCTGTGGAACTCCTTTCCATATTCTTGTTTTCCTGATGACTACAACCTCCAGAAATTTAAGTGCAAAGTCAATTCCCATCTCTTATCCACTTAACTCCTTTCTACATCACCCCGTGTATCTTGTTCTTTTCGTTTTTCTCTTCCTTCGAAACTGTCTTCACTCCTGTGTTCACATCATTCTCTCGCCCTTTCTCTTTCACTCCCTGTAAATGGTTCGCCTTTGTCTTCACTCTCCTCCTGCCTAAAACTTTAATTCTCTTAAGTGTCCCCTTTCACATAAGTGGCGGTACCGCCTTGCTTGTGGTGAAATGATTAAAAAAATGATGGGACATGGCCGCCAATCTAGTAAGTTAGTCAGTTAAGTGCCATACGTGATACACGCTTTGTGCGATCATGTCTCGAAAGAGACATGACTGACTGGGCAGAAGATTATCCCGCAGTAGGTTGCCATTGCTTTCTGCGGTAGACTGGTTGCCGACCAAGGCTATAGAACCCAATCTGTCCTGTTACTTGACTCATAGCTAGAAGTATAAGAGATGTATTATATTATTAGGTAGTAATTAGTGGGGGATCAGTTTATTACTTCATAACAATAGAAAACCGATCCCCCATTTTATGACCACTAGAAGCCTTAATCATGATTCCAACTATTAAATTCAGTCAGTCAGTTCAGTGCCATGCGTGATACACGCTTGGGCGATCATGTCCTGAAAGAGACATGACTGACTGGGCAGAAGAATATCCCGCAGAAGGTTGCCTTTGCTTTCTGCGGTAGACTGGTTGCCGACCAAGGCTATAGAACCCAATCTGTCCTGTTATTTAACCCATAACTGGAAGGAATAGACGGATTAATACCTTTCCCAAGGGTAATTGCGCGTAAGTGAATGCAATCTAGTACTGTGCTTAAATTCATAAAATCTCGTTCATTAAACTGAGGAAGTCACCGAAGCCGAAATACCATATATAACCAATAACCATGCATCATTATTAGGGAGCCATTTTAATCCAGGCGCTCAAAGCTATATGGAACGAGCCTACTGCTTCGTCAAACCGAGCTTGCAAATCATACTATCGCAGACCGACCCTTTTACTGATATAATGCCTTACGGGATGACGCTTGGCCGGCAGTGAGGTCATCTATCGTCCGTTAGAGGAACTTGAATGGTTACCAGTATTCACAATAGAAGGAGCACTCAGGGTAAATTGTGGACCTCCTCCTCGCACGAGTACACGCTTCTTAGGGACGAAAATTTTAACTGGCGTCCTCCTTCCAGAATTCATCGTCCCCATCCGCTTTGGAACACATTTGATCTGGGAAGGCGATGCGAAACATATGTTGACAAACCTCAACGCTAGGCATACCCAAACCGCCTTCAAAAAGATGGAGGTAATTGATCTCCCGGTATACCTTAAGAGCCTTGTCTTCCCACAAGAATGGAAACAAAACCGTAAGTGCATTGTTATGTCTTAGAGGAACAAAAACACGGACAGTCAGTAAAGAAGAATTGGGTAGTTGTGCGAAACATATGATTTCTGTTTTCTCTTTTAAGGAAAATAAAAAAAACACCTTTGAGACTGCAGTCAAACTGCAGCCTCCACATTTTTCCGTGCCTCTAACCATTTCATTTCCAGCAAGAAATCGGGACGAAACACGACGCCGTGTTTCGTGACTGGCCCGGTTATAAAAAAAAAAAAGCTCGAAAAGAGAAACTCCCTTCCACACGTCCAACCGCAAGACTTCTCGCAGTTAATCTTGACTCCTGTCACCGTTTCGTACCCTCTGATCTATTTGCCGACTTCGCTAATCTCGGCTCTGCTCGACACAAGAACCGAAACGACATCGGCGGAATACCTGACAAATGTGGTAGCACCAGGTAAGGAGATTCCGCGCAGGACCGTCTTCGTCTTTAATTTACGCGCTCAAAATATATCCCCCAACCCCAATAGCATGGATAAGTCACTACAAGAAAAACACTGCGCCTCCTCGGCTTAACTCTTACAAAAGACCTCAAGTGGAATAACTATATAGAATCCATAGCTAAATCCGGTGCTAAGAAAGTCGGTTCTCTGTGTAAGGCCAGGAGGGTTTTCCCGTTTGAAACAATCCTGCATATATACAAATCTACCATCCGCCCGTGCATTGAATACTACTGCCATATCTGGTCGGGTGCTCCTGCTATCTACCTAAGAGTCCTTGACAAAATCCATCGGAGAATCTGTAATGTGATCGATTCCGACTTGGCAGCTAGGATACAGTCGCTTTCTCACAGGCGCAATGTGGCTTTTCTGTGTTTCTTCTACAAATACTTTCAATGCTTCTGCTCAGAATAAATTAGCTCACTTGTACCCACTATACATGAATTTAAGTAGAATGACTATATAGAATCCATTGCTAAATCCGCTGCTATGAAAGTCGGTTCTCTGTGCAGGGTCCAGAAGTTTTTCCTGTCTGAATCCATTCTTCACATATATAAATCTACCATCCGCCCGTGTATTGAATACTGCTCCTACATCTAGTCGGGTGCCCCTGCTATTCACCTCGGTGTTCTTGACAAAATACAACGGAGAATCTGTAATGTGATCGATACCGACTTGGCAGACCGGCTGCAGTCACTCTCTCTCCGGCGTGATGTGGCTTCCCTGTGCCTCTTCTATAAATACTTTCACGGCTTCTGCTCCGATGAACTTAGTTCACTGGTGCCCTCTAGGTATGAATTTGCACGAGATATTAGATTAGCAAGTAGGTCCCACTCTTTTACAGTGAAACAGATAAAATGTAACCGCAATTTCTACTCTAACAGCTACTTTTCTCGCACTTCTCGCCTGTGGCAATCCCTTCCATATACTTGCTTCCTCGACAGCTACAATCTCTAGGAATTTAAATGTAAGGTCAATAGACACCTCTTATCCCACTAACTCGCATCCATTCTCTCAAACATCCTTCCCATCTACCCAACCCTCAGCCTCGGTATCCTTACCCGTTTATCACCCTCCTTCTGACATTTCCTATATCTAACCACTCTTTCTCATCACTTTCCCCTATGTAACCCCCTGCGCAATTGTAGCAGTGGAATGCCTTGCTTGGATTGAAATTATTGACAAAAAAAAAAACAAAAAAAAACACTAACGTTTACGGCTAAGACCCACCATGCCACAAATCACCATCACTCTCTTCATATTCAATTAGTGGGACGTAAGTTCCACAAGAGCATCTTCTTCCAATTTCGTGGGTCCAACACCCAAAAGTATGTTACATAAAGCACTACAATCGTAGGGTTAGGGTTAATTCGTTATCTTCCCATATATCTCCATAAATTGTACATTTCCTTCTGTAACCCTCTGCTTCGAATGGCTCTTTGGTCTTGCACTGAGTAAACGTCATCGTAAAAAAGGTGAGGGAACTTACACACTACCTGTCAATATATCCCAATATATTTTAAGCTGTTTATCGACCTGTAAACAAATACAGCATGCATGTATAATTGGAGAATTTCATAGATAGATAATGTGCGTACCTATTCAAATGGAAATATTTCTTTCTCATTATATATAGGCATGCAACGACTTATACAACGTTTACACATACATAGATACATAAATAAGTCTATAGAATAATAAGTTTTTTAATTGACCTTAAAAATGAGATCCAGTATTTTTGCGATTAATTTTTTTTTGGTCGTCAATAATTCTTTTTTTGTTTTGTTTTTTTAATACTTTTTTTAACAACTGTCAAGCGTACGGAACATATTTGTTGATCAAAGTATTTCTTTATTGATTTTATTTACTTTATTCTTTCAAGAGTTTCCAGGTGTGACAGTTTTATGAATACGCCATTAAAGTTATCTTGATACCCAACAACTAGACGGAGAGAAAACAAAACAAAACAAAACAAAACAAAAAAAACACACACACACACAAAATGCCCTCGTTAATATCTATCTATCTATCTATCTATCTATCTATCTATCTATCTATCTATCTATCTATCTATCCCAGTCTGTTCATATCTATCTATCTATCTATCTATCTATCTATCTATCTATCTATTTCTATCTTTTCATTTCTTCTTTTTTCATATCTATCTATCTATCTATCTATCTATCTATCTATCTATCTATTCCAGTCTGTTTATATCTATCTATCTATCTATCTATCTATCTATCTATCTATCTATCTATTTCTTCTTTTCTTCATATCTATCTATCTATCTATCTATCTATCTATCTATCTATCTATCTATCTATCTATCTATTTCTTCTTTTCTTCATATCTATCTATCTATCTATCTATCTATCTCTTTCCTTCTTTCTTCATAACTATCTATCTATCTATCTATCTATCTATCTATCTATCTATCTATCTATCTCTTTCTTTCTTTCTTCATATCTATCTATCTATCTATCTATCTATCTATCTCTCTTCTTTCTTTCTTTCTATCTATCTATCTATCTATCTATCTATCTATCTATCTATCTATCTATCTATTTCTTATTTCTTCATATTCTATCTATCTATCTATCTATCTATCTATCTATCTCTTTCTTTCTTCTTTCTTCATATCATCTATCTATCTATCTATCTATCTATCTATCTATCTATCTATCTATCTATCTATCTTCTTTCTTTCTTTCTTCTATATCTATCTATCTATCTATCTATCTATCTATCTATCTATCTATCTATCTATCTCTTTCTTCTTTCTTCATATCTATCTATCTATCTATCTATCTATCTATTTCTTCTTTTCTTCATATCTATCTATCTATCTAGCTATCTATCTATCTATCTATCTCTTTCTTCTTTCTTCTTTCTCATATCTATCTATCTATCTATCTATCTATCTATCTATCTATCTCTTCCTTCTTTCTTCATATCTATCTATCTATCTATCTATCTATCTATCTATCTATTTCTTCTTCTTTTCATATCTATCTATCTATCTATCTCTTCCTTCTTTCTTCATATCTATCTATCTATCTATCTATCTATCTATCTATCTATCTATCTATGTGTGTGTGTGCATAAGTAAATAGATATTTTTGCATGTGTATGTGTATGCATATAAATTGAGACGCAAAAAGATCATATATACTCATACAAATATATGTTTTGTTTTCTGTCTCTATGAATATCTATACGCACGCATACACCCACGTGTACGTACATATTTGAACTATCTCTTTTGAATATCTATTTATCAAGATTTGGTGGGGTCTAAAAAGAGAGTAGGGAAAAAGAACGAAAGAGAGAGAGAGAGAGAGAGAGAGAGAGAGAGAGTAGAAAGAAGAAGAGAAAGAGAGAGATTTGCATCTTTAACCTGCCTGTAGAATTTATATTTGAAAAGAATTTTCAAATATATATTCTACGTGTCATGATCTTTTAATAAAGACAAAAATTTTCTTATTTCTTTTGTCAATAAACAAAATCGACGCAGCTTCCCAGTTCCTTTAACGCCGTTCATACAACTTAGAGAACATTATGAAGTCATCAAAATACAAAGGTATTGCTAGTATATATCAAATATTCTTTATATATATATATATATATATATATATATATATATATATGTACACTACCGGCCATAATTATCAGGCCGCCCCAGTATTTTAAAAAAATGATGAATTTCATACTATTTTTTTAGTATTTATTGCCAAGTGAATAATTGAAAATGAAAATAGAATGCTTATTTTGCTATTATTACTTTGCAAAATTTTATAAGGCAAATAGCGACAATTTACCCATTGCACCCTGTAGATTTTATATATATATATATATATATATATATATATACAACCGGCCATAATTATTAGGCCACCCGAGTTTTTAAAAAAATTATGTATTTCATACTATTTTTAGTATTTATTGCCAAGTGGATAATTCTAAATGAAAATGGAATATTTCTGTTGTTATTATTACTTTGCAAAATTTTACAAGGCAGCCAGGAAGCCTTTGCTTTGGCCAGCCAATAAGAAGAAGAGACTAGCATGGGGAAGAGAGCACAAAAACTGGACACCAGAACAGTTCATTTGATGCACATTTTATTGAGCAGTATTAACAAAATAACATATATATATATATAAAAAATTAAGACAGACACGTTATTTCATGTTGAATCGGAAGTGTGGGCCTACTTCAGGCGAACCATCGTCAGCTTCCGTCTTTATTTAACAAAGTATTTTACACGAATGAGAACCACAAAAGATTTTATAGGAATGAGATTCACAAAAAAATTTTTTTGTGAATCTCATTCGTGTAAAATCCTTTGTTAAATAAAGACGGAAGCTGACGATGGTTCGCCTGAAATAGACCCACGTTTCCGATTCATCATGAAATAACGCGTCTGCCTTAATTTTTCTTATATTTGCTCTATATGTATTTATATGCATATATGTTTAGAGAGTTATCCTACCACTGTATGTACAGAATACTCCTTTGGATTCTTCTAAACCCACACTGCATGCTGATATATATATATATATATATATATATATATATATATATATATATATATATATGGTACCTTAGACGCAAATCTGACTCTCTGCCTTCAGGCGAAGAGTGGCCAAGATGAGGCTCCGCTGAAGAGTAGTGCCTCGGCTGGGGAAAGGTAGACATTCAATTTTTGCACGAGCTATATGACTCGGATTACCCACATTAAAAAGGCCTTGAGCCACATTTTGTCTCAAGTTGAGAGGTAGCTAAATACCTATATATGCAGCAAGAATTCAGTAAAACAATCAAACGAAAAAGAAACAAACGTTTCTGAAGTTCAATTGATTAGTTTTGTTTAATTCATTATTGCATTAGCTCGAAGTTAAAACTGTCTTTGAATTTCCTGAAATTCTCTTCTGTTCTGGTGCTTTCGACCTCCGCCGTCCTGACCAAAAGTGTTTCTTCCTTACATCTATGGCACTGGAATTCGATCATTGAAAACCTTTTGAAAATACCGAATAACTGTTCATAAAATCATGTTATAAAAGCAACTCAGAACATTTTAGGAGCAGGAGACGATGCCAATGAGACGAGTAGATGGAAATCATTTACAGACAATTGATTTCCTGCATGAAATATTTAGCGAAAAAAAAAAGCTTTATTTTTTTTTTCTGAAGTATGTAATATTAAATCTGAAAAAAAAAAGACTTAAATAATTAAATTAACCATTGGTATTTTTTTTTATTTTTACATATTTTGTTTTTGCTTGAAAAAGAACTTTTTTTATTTTTAAAATATTTTTTTGTTTCAAAATTACGGGGGAAAATATTCACATTTTTTGTTGACCAAATGAATTATTAAAATGTCGAAATAAAAATTTAATATAAATGCTCATTTTTTTAATAGAAAAATATTTTAGTCACATTTGACACGTGCGATTTTATTTCTGTGACGTAATCTAGTAACCATCTTAGATCTTAGATGTTTGACGGAGCAATTGTAAACAATCAGCTCCATTGGCCAAAAAGTGTGAAAGGGAAAATTGCTGAACTTAAACTCAAAACGTATGTGTCGACCTGACTTCCCTGTAGATATGTGTCCCTAGAAAGTTTGAATGGCGTAGCTTAAAAAATGTAGGCTGCATAGGGAACAGTCACACACAGACTCACAGATTGCCTTTTATATATATAAATGGCCAATCGTTTATCACCAGCTGAACTAGTCATGAATTCAGTAAACCTTTCAAGACAAAGTTTAAGCTCACTGAGGCGATTCGACGTATTAATGGTTAATGAGGCTAGTCTTGTAATACTGCAAGTTGATTATACTGCAACTTCACACACTCACCTTTCAAGATGCTTCATATTGATAGATATTGATAAAGATAGATAATGAGCAAAAAGAAATATCTAGATGTATAGATCATGAGAAAACTAAGATAGATAGATAGATAGATAGGTAGATAGATAGATAGATATGAACTGACTGAGATAGACTGGTTGCCAGCTAAGGCTATAGAACCGAATCTGTCTAGTTATTTAACCCAAAGCTGGAGCGAAAAGACGAATTTTTCCAAGGGTAATTGTGCGTAGGTGAATACAAGGAATTCAACTGTAGTTCGAACTCGGTTCCTCGATTTGTCGTTCCGAGTCGATATCCACTGCACCACAACGTACATCCGTCGACTGGTTGCCATCCAAGGCTATAGAACCCAATCTGTCCTATTATTTGACCCATAATGCCTCTCTTCCCTCCATTCTACCGGAGAATGAAATGGCAAACTACTACGGGATAATCTTTTGCCCAGTCAGTCGTGTCTTTTTCGAGACATGATCGCCCAAAGTGTGTATCACGTATGGTACTTAACTGACTGACTAAATATAATAGTTGGAATTATGATTAAGGATTCTGCAGGCAATAAAGTGGAGGATCAGTTTATATTGCTAGGAAGTAATAAACTGATCCCCCAATAATTACTACTTAATAATATAATACATCTCTTCTCCTTGTAGCTATGAGTCAAATAACAGGATAGATTGTGTTATATAGACTTGGCTGGCAACCAGTCTACCGCAGAAAGCAATGGCAAATTACTGCGGGATAATCTTTTGCCCAGTCTGTCATCTCTCTTTCGAGACATGATCACCCAAAGCGTGTATCGCGTATGGCACTTCACTGACTAACCAGATTTGCAACAAAGTCCCATCTTTTTTGCAGTTAAAAAACTACAGATGCAATCGATTTTTTTTCTCTCGTATATTTCGCTTGTGGAACTCTCTTACGGCTTCTTGCTTTCCAGTCAACTTTGATCTTCAAATATTTATGTGCAACATCAATCGTTATCTTCTGTCTTCTTAATTCTTGGATTACGGTCATATCACGTTGAATACACCGGTTCTCGCTCGATCACCAAAGTTAAGAAACGTTGAGCCTGGTCAGTACTTAGATGGATGACCGCTTGGGAATACCAAGTGCTGTAAGCGTTTAGTGAAGGATGTGCGTTGTGGTGCAGTGGTTATTGGCTCGGAAAGAGAAATCGGTGAGCCGAGTTCGAATTCCAGTTGAATATCCTGCATTCACTTAAGCACTGGTACCCTTGGGAAAGGTATTAATCCGTCCCTTCCATCCAGTCATGGGTTAAATAACAAGGGTAGGACTTGGGGACCCTTCCCTTAAAAACAAAATCCCAATGAATCTTGATACTCGAAAAAGAAAAAAGTATTACTAGACACAAAACTTATATAAAAACAACAATAAATTGTTGATAGAAAAAGGTATTACCAGCAATAAATAATTAAAATTTAGTTGGTAATAAATGACCCACCTAGGTGTTTTGATGTGCCATAAAAACAAAACAACCAACCAACAACTACTTAATTCCTGTTCTTTTATTTCTCATAGTATGATATTTACATTCGTTTTCTCTTTCTGTCAGTATTGTCTTAGTTGCTTTATTGCCTTGATTTGGGTGAAAAAGTAACCGAAAAGATTAAATAGATAGATATTAACAGACCTAGATAGATAGATAGATAGATAGATAGATAGATAGATAGATAATGACTGAGATAGATAGATAGATAGATAGATAGATAGATAGATAGATAGATAGATAGATAGATAGATAGATATGAACTGACTGAGATAGATAGATAGATAGATAGATAGATAGATTGAGATAGATAGATAGATAGATAGATATGATATGAACTGACTGAGATAGATAGATAGATAGATAGATAGATAGATAGATATGAACTGACTGAGATAGATAGATAGATAGATAGATAGATAGATAGATAGATAGATAGATAGATATTGACTGACTGAGATAGATAGATAGATAGATAGATAGATAGATAGATAGATAGATAGATATGAACTGAGATAGATAGATAGATAGATAGATAGATAGATAGATAGATATGAACTGAGATAGATAGATAGATAGATAGATAGATAGATAGATAGATAGATATGAACAGATTGAGATAGATAGATAGATAGATAGATAGATAGATAGATAGATAGATATGAACTGACTGAGATATATAGATAGATAGATAGATAGATAGATAGATAGATAGATAGATGGATATTGATAGGATAGATAGATAGATAGATAGATAGATAGATAGATAGATAGATAGATAGATATATAGATATGAACTGACTGAGGTAGATAGATAGATAGATAGATAGATAGATAGATAGATATTGACTGGCTGAGATATATATATATATATATATATATATATATATATATATATATAGATAGATAGATAGATAGATAGATAGATATTGACTGACTGAGATAGATAGATAGATAGATAGATAGATAGATAGATAGATTGAAATTCACTCATAAATAGGTTCTACTTGTTGAGCTTATCCTCTTTCGAAAAAAAAAAAAAGATTGTATTGGGTCACTCTAACAAATTGCGAAAATCCACCTGATATGAAAATTAGAATTTCCGACTTTCAAGTTACAATGGAAATACGCGCCCATTTCAGTCAAGGAACAAGCCCATAACATATTTTTATAAGCTTTTTTCACTCGGTCCTGGGCATGACGGTAAACTGCAACTGGCAGCAATGCCTCTGATTGAGAGGTTGTTAGGAGCATCGAACCACCTCTTAATTGCTATTGTTCAACTGGATACGGAGTGGTAGCACCTGTTAGGGGTCCCAGATATGGGCAAATAGTTAACCCCCAAACTGGGGTCAAAACACTATGAAAATATAAAAATAGACTTTTATAGAACTATATACATAAAAATAGACTTTTATAGAAAAATAAATAATTATAAAGGAAAAATATTTCCAACAATACATTTTTGAAGAAAAACTTATTACCATAACATTTTGAAGGAAAAAAAATTATTCTCAGCAAAACATTTCTGAAGACAAAACTAGAAGACATTTTCAGTTATCTAAAATAAAAAAAAATAATAAAAACAAAAAAAATCAATAAAATCTGACTAAATCAACCTTCTTACTATAACCGAACATTGTCGATCCCGACTTGGCAGCAAGGATACAGTCGCTTTCTCACCGATTTAGTGTGACTTCCCCGTGTCTCTACTACAAATATTTTCACGGTTTCTGCTTCGATGAACTTGACTCACTGGTACCTCCTATATATGAATTTCCTCGAGCAACAAGATTAGCAACTAGGTCCCACTCTTTTACTGAGAAACCAATAAATTGTAAACGCAAATTCTACTCCAACAGCTTCTTTTATCGCACTTCCCGCCTGTGGATTTCCCTTCCGCATACTTGCTTTCCCGATAGCTATAATCACCAAGAATTTAAATGTAAAGTCAATAGTCATCTCCTGTCTCACTAACTTAATTCCTCTCATGCTTTTTCTTCGTCCACCCCACTCTCATCAGTATTCTCTTCCTTCTCCTACTCTCTTCCTGAGACCCCTTGCAACCTCTCAATCCATCTCATAGCATTTCTCCTATGTAACCACCTGCACAACAATGGCAGTAAAATGCCTTGCTTGGGGCGACACGATTATATATATATATATATATATATATATATACATATAATATAATTATATGGTTATGTCAATTTTACATTGCGACATGGAAATTTCTATGTTTCGAGATTAATTCTCATCATCAGGCAATGCTGGTGTGGTTGTGCAGATGATTTACATTTAAATCATTTTATTTGACAAATAATTTCGGTTTACTGTGAACGTATGTGGGTGTTTTGTGTGTGTGTGTGTGTGTGTGTGTGTGTGTGTGTGTGTGTGTGTGTGTGTGTGTGTGTGTGTGGCTAATCAGAATGGAGATTCACTTTGAGGTTTGACCCCGGAGAATTTCTGTGCTAACCAACATTTTTCCTCTTCTTTTTTTCTTCTTTCTTTGACCCTATTCTTATATATATAAAAACTAAAAAAAGAAATACCTTAAAACCCCACCATTTTGGCATTAAATAACCAACAGAGTTGTTAACTAAAACTCAAACTTCTTTCTTCACTTTACTTGTTAAAACTGAGTTAATAATAATAAATTCGTTCTACATTTAATATCCGAATTCATTTGCTTCTCTCTTCATTTCCTGTTTTTCCTAAATGAACGCGTGAACAAAAGATTAAATTTCAATGCTTCTAAAACGAAACTGCTATCAACTAACCACTATAGACAATCGCATCTACCTCCCATTAGCATGGAACAGACTTGCCTCCCAGAAAGTAAAACACTACGCCTCCATGGCCTTACACTTTCGGCGGACCTCAAATGGGATGACTATATTGAATCCATTGCCAAATCTGCCGCTGTGAAATATATACAAATCTACCATCCGCCCATGTATTGAATACTGCTGCCATATCTATTCGGGTGCCCCTGCTACTCTCCTTGGGTTTCTTGACAAAATACAACGGAGAATCTGTAACGTGGTTGATACTGACTTGGCTGATCGGCTGCAACCACTCTCTCACCAGCGTGATGTGGCTTCCCTGTGCCTCTTCTACAAGTACTTTCATGGCTTCTGCTGCGATGAACTTAGATCACTGGTGCCACCTAAGCACGAATTTGCACGAGATACTAGATTAGCAACTAGGTCCCGCCCTTTTACAGTTAAACAGATAAGATGTAACCGTAATTTCTACTCCAACAGCTTCTTTTCTCGCGCTTCCCGCCTGTGGAACTCCCTTCCACAAGTCTGCTTTCCCGACAGCTACAATCTCCAGGTGTTTAAATGTAGGGTCAATAGACACCTCCTATCACCCTAACTCCCAATTATTCTCAGAACACTCTCATCTACCCGACCCTCATTCTCGGTATCCTTACCCGCCTATCACCCACCCTCTGACATTTCCTATATTTAACCATTCTCGGTATCCTTACCCGCCTATCACCCACCCTCTGAAATTTCCTATATTTAACCATTCTCGGTATTCTTACCCGCCTATCACCCACCCTCTGACATTTCCTATATTTAACCATCCTTCCTCCACTCTATGTAGCCCCCTGCGCAGTAGTGGCAGTGAAATGCATTGTTCGGGGTGAAACGCATATAAAAAAAAAAAAATTAGAATAAAGTTTTTTGGCCACAATTAACGACACGGAGAATTTTTTTACTTGATTTACTTAACTTTTTGAAAACTCGCTTTTGAAGTCAGAATTGTAGAGGTCAAATTTCTGGTTTCGAACGAATGTTTCCGAAGTGATGGTTGATTAGTTCTGTTTTTAGGTGCAGTGACTCATTCGTTCACTTCATCCGCTACTTAAACGTAGGCCCAACTTAAATGAATATCAAACACCAAGTGTTACTGACATTTCACGATAACACTCACTTGATCCGTCTTTAAGGCATGGACGAAAAGTATACATGATCAGCAGATACACTACCGCCCATAAGTTTTGGACTACTTAGATTTATTCTCTAAGAGAAAGAAATAACAAATTTTATGTCTTAGGAGAATAAATATAGATATATTTCATTGTTGCTCACAATTGTACAATAATTAAAATAAAAATTAACATAGAGTGATTTCAAATTTAATTAAAGTTAACTCATATTTTCCTTTCATCAAAGAAACCACCACGAGCCTTTATTACTGCAGAGCAAATCCTTGGCATTCTTTTAAATAACATAAAAATAAGTTGGTGAAAATGATTTCCAAGCATCCTGCAAGCATTTAAACAACATTTGTTCATTTTTAGGAAGTTCATTTCGAACTTTACGATCAATTTCATCCCTTATTCTCCTTCTTTAATAGTGGTTTCCTAACTGCTACACAACTTCTTTAAGCCCAGCAGAATGAAGTCGTCTCTTAACAGTAGTAACAGATACTGGATGTTGCCGAGTAGAATTCATTTCAATTGTTAATTCCGGAGCGGTTTTTCATCTATTCCTCTTGCTAGATATGATCAAGTGCCTATCCTCTACAATAAATGTTACTCTGGGCCTACCAGATCTTTTTCTGTCAATATTTAATTCAGTTTCACGAAGTCGTTGAAGGCAATAATGCACGCCATTTTTTGATAGGCTTAATTTTTTAGCGATAACATGTTCAGAATATCCTTCTTTCGAAAGAATTTCAACCTGAGCTCTTTTTTCAATGCTAATCTGTTTCTTCCTTGCCATTTATACCGTATTATATGGTTTACAAAAATAAATTATACCATAATTATAATATTTGAATAAATCTGAATTTTCGGCAAAAACTTGATCACAATAAGAGGAGTCAAGTAGCAAACTGAGTAAATGTTTACTTTAAAGTTGAAAAGTATACTTTTTTTTAATATGACATCTGCAATTTTTTTAATCGTTTCACCGCGAGCAAGGCATTCCACTGCCACTGTTGCGCAGGGGTTTACATAGGGTCGGGGAAGTGATGGGAAAAGGATGGTTAGATATAGGAAATATCAGAAGGAGGGTGATAGACGGGTAAGGGTACCGAGAATGAGGGTTGGTTAGATGGTGAGAGTGTTTGAGAGAATAGATGCAAGTTAGTGTGTTAGGAGGTGTCTATTGACCTTACTCTTAAACTCCTGGAGATTGTAGCCGTCGGGGAAGCAGACATAAAAAAATAAAAAATACAAACTCGGCGAATTTGATTCTGATAAAAATGTTTGGGTGGTGCCAAACTTATGGTCGGTCGTGTACAGGGACAAATTGAAAAGCTATCGCTACCAAGAAGGTGGGATTAAAAAAAATGTATTTCCCATATGTCCCGTATTTCTGTTTGTGCGTTGCGCTGCAACGGATATCAGTTCAGAAAATAAAATCGAAGAGCCGAGTTCGAATTCCAGCTGAAATCCTTACATTCACTTACGCGCAAATATCACTGGGAAAATTACGAATACATCTTTTCTCCCTCTTGCTATGGATTAAACAGCAGGAGAGATTAGATTGGCAACCAGCGTACAGCAGAAAGAAATGGCAACCTATTGCGGGAAAATCTTCAAAAAAAAAAACACGTTCGCTCGAGCGTATATAACGTATGGCACTTAACTGACTGACTGAATTTAATAGTTGGAATCATAATTAAGGCTTCTACTGGTCATAAAAGTGGGGGATCGGTTTTCTATTGTTATGAAGTAATAAACTGATCCCCCACTAATTACTACCTAATAATATAATAAATCTCTTATACTTCTAGCTATGAATCAAGTAACTGGACAGATTGGGTTCTATAGCCTTGGTCGGCAACCAGTCTACCGCAGAAAGTAATGGCAACCTACTGCGGGATAATCTTCTGCCCAGTCAGTCATGTCTCTTTCGAGACATGATCGCCCAAGCGTGTATCACGTATGGCACTTAACTGACTGACTGAATTTAATAGTTGGAATCATGATTAAGGCTTCTACTGGTCATAAAATGGGGGATCGGTTTTCTATTGTTATGAAGTAATAAACTGATCCCCAACTAATTACTATCTAATAATATAATACATCTCTTATACTTCTAGCTATGAGTCAAGTAACAGGACAGATTGGGTTCTATAGCCTTGGTGGGCAACCAGTCTACCGCAGAAAGCAATGGCAACCTACTGCGGGATAATCTTCTGCCCAGTCAGCAATGTTTCTTTCGAGACATGATCGTCCAAGCGTGTATCACGTATGGCACTTAACTGACTGACTGAATTTAATAGTTGAAATCATGATTAAGGCTTCTTCTGGTCATAAAATGGGGGATTTGTTTTCTATTGTTATGAAGTAATAAACTGATCTCCCACTAATTACTACCTAATAATATAATACATCTCTTATACTTCTTTCTATGAGTCAAATAACAGGGCAGATTGGGTTCTATAGCCTTGGTCGGCAACCAGTCTACCGCAGAAAGTAATTTCAACCTACTGCGGGATAATCTTCTGCCCAATCAGTCATATCTCTTTCGAGACATGATCGCCCAAAGCTTATATAACGTATGCCACTTAACTGACTGATTAATTACGTGGATAGTACCTTAACTCCTATAGTAGTTAGGATTCGAGTAGCAGGACAGGTTGGTTTTTATAGCCTTGGTTGGCAACCAGTCTACCGCAGAAAGAAATAGCAACTTACAGCGCAAAAGGAACATAAACGTCCAAGCATGTATCACGTATGGCACTTAACAGACTGGTTCCTTGATACAGTCTCATTCTTTTTCCTGCAGTGAGGTTTACCCTGGACAAGGCTCGAGAGACACTTATAGTAGAGGGGTCTCATTAAGAGACAGTTTGTGCGGATAGAAGAGAAAACAAGCACTTCTGATTTTGTTTATTTTGAAATTAAGCGCGTGTAGTCATGACCTCTAAATTTCCTATTTTTGATGGCGGACGTGTGCATGCAAATGTTTTTTTTTTCTATCATACTTTCATAGCTTCTGCTCAGATGTACATAGCTCACTGGTATCTCCTATTTCTGAATTTACTCGAGCCACAAGATTAGCAACCAGGTCCCACTCTTTTTACTGTGAAAGCAATAAATTGTAAACTCAAATTCTACTCCATCAGCTTCTTTTCTCGCACTTCCGGCCTGTGGAATTCCCTTCCGTTTACTTGCTTTCCCGACAGCTATAATCTCCGCGAATTTAAACGTAAAGTCAATAGTCATCTCCTATCTCACTAAACTGCATCCTCTCTCTCTCTCACTCTCTCTCATTCTCTCTCTCATGCTCCTTTTTTGTCCACTCTCATCAGTATTCTTATCCTTCTCCTACCCTCTTCCTGACACCCCCTATAACCTGTCACTTTCTCATAGCTTACCTCCTATTTAACACTCTGCTTGACGTAACTTACCTTCTATTTAACCCCCTGCTTGGGGCGACACGACTATAAAAAAAATGACACAGTACACAGAACCAAATTTTTTTCTAGTAAGGTTTAACTTGTACAAGGTCCTAGGGCCACTCGAGGTAGACGGTTACGATAAGAGTCAGTTTATGCTGATAGGAGAGGAAGATAACGGTTAATCTTAGACTTGATCAGGTTAAGATTTTAGGGAAGCATCCTCTTGGGAGTCGGTTCCCTAGAGCAGTGGTTCGCGAAAACAAGCTATTCTATTAGAACTTACCCCTCACCAATAAAAAGGTTCATTGCTTTTTCTAATTACTTTTATTGTGTCTACTTAATTGCTGTATAATCAGTTGCTTTCTTCTTATCATTTTGAGTTGACCTCTTTTTACTATGTTAGCGTTTTTCCTTTGTGTTTTGATCTATATGGTCGCTTGTAGATTTTTAGGTCATAGTTAAGTGATTACGTTCTTGTGTTCATTTGTGTTTGTAGCCTTTAGGCGTGATATTTCCGTTTGGTACAGCCCAAAATACAAGTGGAGATACTAAAATCAAGCAGATACAAAAGTTTAAATATCTGGGACGTGTTAAAAACAGAAGACGGAAAGTGTGACACAGAGATCCGAAGGCGAAATCTAGGAGTTGAGTAAAGTATTAAGAAACAGGACAATTTCGCTAGAACCAAAGAAGAGAGTACTGGATTGCTATGCGATGTCAGTTCTTCAATACGGCAGGGAATACTGGACAATATCATCAAAGATGAAGGAAATACTTGAAACAACTTAAATGTGGTTCTACAGAAGCACACTGGATATAAAGTGGGGGATCAATTCCATATTACAATCAATATATAAACTGACCTCTCATATTATGGTCACAACTGTTTTTATACATTTATATTCCTGAGATCCAAAAGCACAAGGAAGCATTCCAGAAGTTGAACAAAGTAGCTGAACAAAGAAGTTGAACAAACAGGACAATTTCGCGAGAAACAAAGAAGAGAGTACTGGATTGCTATGTGATGTCAGTTCTTCAATATGGCAGTGAATGCTGGACAATATCCTCGAAGATGTAGAACAAACTTGAAGCAACTTAAATATGGTTCTAGAGAAGGATGCTGCGGATATCATGGATCGAGCATGTGAGCAATGATGAGGTTTTGGGAAAGATGGAAACGAAAAGGAAATTAATACTGAGCACCAGAAAGAGCCAGCTGAAATTCGTAGGACATGCAATGAGGAAAGACGGCTTGGAGAACCTAATATTAAGAGGTCAGATAGAGGGGGAAAAGACAGGGGAAAGCACGGATAACATATTTGAAGGACCTGATCAGGTGGATGACGAAACAAGGGTTGCGTGGGTAACAGTAGAAAGCGTGCTAAGAGCCACCAGGGATAGGGAGACGTGGAAAGCCATGATCACCTACGCCCTGAAAGAAAAATTCACATAGAAGAAGAAGGCATATTTTGAGGCATATTAACAGAAAATAAGCAATTTAATTAAAGTAATTTATTTGAATTACTCAACAAATACTTTAGTAAGAAAAAATATTTGTTACAAAATAAAATTTAATATTTAGTATAATAGTCTTTTGCTTTGATCACAGCCTTCATTCTGTCAGGCATTGACATCACAAGCTTCTTCAATGTATCTAATGGTATTTCCTGCCAAGCAGCTTGTATTTGTTCCCAAAATGTGTCTTGCGAGGTAACATTAGATTTATCAATTCGAGAGGGTGCAATAAGAAAAAAGTCAGTCATATCCAAGGATAATAGAATAATGAGTAGTTTCAAAATAACTTGTTTAATAGAAAATAGGAAAAATGAAATATAACTTCTTTTTAATACATTTCTTTTACACCTAGTTTTAAATAATCAATATTTATTAGGAATTTACTTGGATTTTCACCTTATATTTGAATTTCAGTGGGTTTTTTAGGAAAACCACCCCTGTCCTAATACTTTTGCACAATATATATATATATATATATATATATATATATATATATATATATATATATATATATATCAGATTAAATAAATTGCAAACATTGTGTCTGATTATCCGTAAGTCTGAACGGATTTTATTAAAAATAAATCCGTTCATACTCACGGATAATCTTTCGCTTATTATAATTAAAACAGATTTTATAAAAAATTGCAGACACAATGCAATTTATTTCGTCTGACATGTCTAAAAGTAAATTTTCTGCCTAAATACACAAATTTATATATATATATATATATATATATATATATATATATATATAGATAGATAGATAGATAGATAGATAGATAGATGGATATATATATATATATATATATATATATATATATATATCCATCTTTCGCTTGTACATATTCTTAGTCCGTCCCAAATCCAACCGCACTTGGGCAACTAGAAAGCTAATTGCAATGCTGCAGGTGCTTGCTCGCCTGATTAATTGCCATCAATCGTGACCGAGTGACCTGGGAACAACATTTTTCACCTTTAGCTGCAACCTTTCACTCAGATCTGAAAGTCACGTAGAATACGCTTCTTGGGCACTCCATTTGGCAACAGAAGTGAGGTCATTAAATATCGCTATGTACCCACTTCGCTTCGGCGTTTCCTTGGAAATTACCTCTGACCTTGCGCGCCAGGCACCTGAAAATCTTGAAGAACGCGTTTCGGGAACATTCGCTTCGTGGAATGCTTCGCTAATGAAAAAAATATATATACTGCTTCTTGTTTATTGCTCATACAGTCATTGAAGTTGTTTAAACAAGTTTTCTTTTTTCTTTTTTTTTTTCTTCACATAAAATCAGATAAATAAATCTAGTCTATGAGGCATTATGTTTTTTTTCTTCACATAAAATCAGATCTAGTCTATGAGGCATTATTCGGACCAGCTTCCTAAAGCTTATTAGACTGATTGGACGTTTATACATCTTTAGATATTTGGTAGTCCTGAGTCTGATTGTGCTGGAAAATGCCAGGTAGTGTTGGTTCAGTTGAAGAAACCATTATGTGACACAAAGTTAAATGTTTGTGAATTCCGGGTGAGGAACCGCACAAAATAAGGAACAACAAAACAGACATTTGAAACAGAAAAAATATGTTATATTAAAAGTAAAGATAAAAAAGGCGGGTTAGTAATCCAGGAATACGATTAGTAGGAATATACATATACAAGTCTTTGAAGTGAAGCTGTGCTGGAATCAATATGTTCGTGTAATACTATTCTGGCTGAGTGAAGCTCAGAGCTACTATGACTACTGACGCGGTATTCTCTGTAAAACTTCGGTATCTCTCGGTAACTTATGACCCTCTTACGGTACTCGTACTGTTCTCTATGCTAACTCACGTATCTCACTATGGCAGGAGTATATGTATACACAGTCGAGTCCATAACCATAGAAAAAGGGGAGATCCCACAACAGTAAATAAGGCTGATGATTACCCTTTATACTTGTGTATAGTGTGACACCTAAATGTTTTTGAGAAAAATAATTCTTTTCATATAGTTCATCTATAATGCAAACTCAGCTTTTGGGCAATACTGGTAGTCCTACCGTAGTTAAATATTGCAATACTTGATATCAACCAGGGTATATTTTATAGCAAATAGCATTCTCTGAAAATTTACGCCTACCATGAAGGTTAATGTTACTGAAAATGCATGATATTTAACCTCTTCAAAAACTGACCTGCTTTTTGTGTGACACCCTATTATCCGGCGTAAAATCTTGATCATAAAATCGCTCTATACGCAAGTATATACAGTATTAACTTATGTGAAGTATTCCTAGATATGGATTAAATAACTCTGATTGGGGAGGTTGTGAGGAGCATGGAATCACCTCTTAATTGTTGTTGTTCCCAGGTCCACCCTGACCCGGAGTTGTAGCACCAGTTAGTGTCCCAGCTATGGGCAAATAGTTAACCACCAAACTGGGGTCAAAAACACTAAGAACTTATAAAAATACACTTTAGATAGAAATATATACATAAAAATAAACTTATAGTGAGAAATAAACATTTTTGAAAAAAAAATTATGACCATAATAAATTTTTGAAGGAAAAATTATTCCCAGTAAAACATTTTTGAATACAAAAATAGAAGACATTTTCAGTCAAATAAAAAAGAACAAAAACAAAAACATTTCATTAAAATCTGACTAAATCAACCTTCTCACTATAACCAAACATTAAAAAAATACCTTTAAACCCTATCGTTTTGGCATTAAATAACCCACAGAGGTGTTGATATACGTTAAACAAAACTCAAATTTACTATAATAAAAAGGAATTAAAATTTTTTTTTTCCTTAAAATCTGACTAAATCAACCTTCTCACTATAACCAAACATTAAAAAAATACCTTTAAACCCTATCGTTTTGGCATTAAATAACCCACAGAGGTGTTGATATGCCGTTAAACAAAACTCAAATTTACTATAATAAAAAGGAATTAAAATTTTTTTCCTTAAAATCTGACTAAATCAACCTTCTCACTATAACCAAACATTAAAAAAATACCTTTAAACCCTATCGTTTTGGCATTAAATAACCCACAGAGGTGTTGATATGCCGTTAAACAAAACTCAAATTTACTATAATAAGGAATTAAAATTTTTTTTCGCCAAATCTGACTAAATCAACCTTCTCACTACTAACCAAACATTAAAAAAATACCTTTAAACCCTATCGTTTTGGCATTAAATAACCCACAGAGGTGTTGATATGCCGTTAAACAAAACTCAAATTTACTATAATAAAAGGAATTAAAATTTTTTTTCCGCGCCAAATCTGACTAAATCAACCTTCTCACTATAACCAAACATTAAAAAAATACCTTTCAATATCATTTGGCATTAAATAACCCACAGAGGTGTTGATATGCCGTTAAACAAAACTCAAATTTACTATATTAAAAAGGAATTAAAATTTTTTTTTTCACAAATCTGACTAAATCAACCTTCTCACTATAACCGACATTAAAAAAATACCTTTCTAAACCCTATCAATTTTGGCATTAAATAACCCACAGAGGTGTTGATATGCCGTTAAACAAAACTCAAATTTACTATGGCAAAAGAGATTAATTTTTTTTTCCTTAAAGATCTGACTAAATCAACCTTCTCACTATAACCAAGCAGTTAAAAAATACCTTTAAACCCTATCGTTTTGGCATTAAATAACCCCCAGAGGTGTTGATATGCCGTTAAACAAAACTCAAATTTACTATAATAAAAAGGAATTAAAATTTTTTTTTTTCTTAAAATCTGACTAAATCAACCTTCTCACTATAACCAAACATTAAAAAAATACCTTTTAACCTATCGTTTTGGCATTAAATAACCCACAGAGGTGTTGATATGCTGCGTTAAAGCAAAACTCAAATTTACTATAATAAAAATTAAAATTTTTTTTTCCTTAAAATCTGACTAAATCAACCTTCTCACTATATAACCAAACATTAAAAAAATACCTTTGCAAAACCCTATCGTTTTGGCAGTAAATAACCCACAGAGGTGTTGATATGCCGTTAAACAAAACTCAAATTTACTATAATAAAGGAATTAAAATTTTTTTCCTTAAAATCTGACTAAATCAACCTTCTCACTATAACCAAACATTAAAAAAATACCCCCTTTAAACCCTATCGTTTTGGCATTAAATAACCCACAGAGGTGTTGATATGCCGTTAAACAAAACTCAAATTTACTATAATAAAAAGGAATTAAAATTTTTTTTTCCTTAAAATCCTGACTAAATCAACCTTCTCACTATAACCAAACATTAAAAAAATACCTTTAAACCTATCGTTTTATTAAATAACTTACAGAGGTGTTGATATGCCGTTAAACAAAACTCAAATTTTCTATAATAAAAAGGAATTAAACAATTTTTTTCCTTAAAATCTGACTAAATCAACCTTCTCACTATAATCAAACATTAAAAAAATACCTTTAAACCCTATCGTTTTGGCATTAAATAACCCACAGAGGTGTTGATATGCCGTTAAACAAAACTCAAATTTACTATAATAAAAAGGAATTAAAATTTTTTTTTCCTTAAAATCTGACTAAATCAACCTTCTCACTATAACCAAACATTAAAAAAATACCTTTAAACCTTATCTTTTTGGCATTAAATAACGCCGAGGTTGATATGCCGTTAAACTAAGCTCAACACAAACTTGTATTCTGAAGATTCAGGACAATTTTTTTTATCGATCTCCATTTACTTAAACAGTAGTTAATGCGAAAACATTACTACAGTAAAATGCATATTAGTGGTGAAAATATTTTCCATTGTAATTTCTCGCATTTTATAAAAAAAAAAGTCACCAATAAACAAAAATATATCTAAACTTATTTATAAATGGAACTTTGTCTGTGTGTGTGTGTGTGTGTGTCTGTGTGTGTGTATCCGTTAGCTATAGACTCCGAAACGCCTGAACCGATTTTCTTGAAAATTTGCACAGTTGTACTACAAGCGTCTGTGAGTGTTCTTAGCTAGGTTTTGTGTCGAGGTACCCCTGATAAATATCGAAAATCGAAAATCGAAAAAATCGGGTTATAGAAGGAGTGGTCAGATTTTAATCAAATTTGATACACTCATAAACAAAGACATAAGAAACGATATTCAGAAGTTTCAAGGTTGCAGTTCTTAGAATAGTGCAGAAAATCGATAATATATATATATATATATATATATATATATATATATATATATAAGGCACGATGTTTGTGTGTGTGTTTGTCTGTTTAACAGTTTGTATGTCTGTATTTTTTTCAGCCCTTTTATTTTAGTTTTTGCTTCGGGTTTGGTTCTAAGTAGGTATAATTGTCGTTCTTAGTCTCAGCCATGATACCATTTACTCAGAGGACTTAATTAGCCTTCAAAATTCAGTTTACGACGAAAAACTTATTTGATATCGATACCAGGAAATCAAAATTTGACTTACATCCATTCATTTTTCTTTCAGTCTACGGTTTCACTTTAACTGGAAACAACTATTGCTTTTTAATCTTCCGTGCCAACGTCCAAAGAGTCTGAACTCCAGGACCATGGATTAGTTTTAAAGCTTTCATTACACCCGAGCAACGTCGGGCTGTACTGCTAGTTATTCATAAATGAAGCAGAATTTAATAAATATACTTATTTAAAAATTTATATTTGAATTTTGTGTCAGTTCAATTAATATATATTGTAAAAGGTGCTATAGAAAATTCATTCTTTATTCTTCATTTAATAAGTAATATTTCTAATAAATAATTTTCGATGGGTAAACCTTTTGAGGAACTCAAAATACTATTCCGAGGCGAAAGCGTAAAAGATTAGGGCGTTTTCTTTTAAACAATAAAGAACTACACTTTTTTTTATGGAACATTTACTCAGTATTCCAGTTGAATTCCTCGCATTCACTTACGCACAAATGCCCTTGGGAAAGGTATTAAGCCGTCTCTTCCCTTCAGGTATGTGTTAAACAGTAGGACAGATTGGATTCTATAGCCTTGGCTGGCAACCAGCCTACCGCAGAAAGAAATGTCAACCTACTGAGCGATAATCTTCTGCCCAGTTAGTCAGGTTTCTTTCGTGACATGATCGCCCAAAGAGTGTATCACGTATGGCACTTAACTGACTGACTGAATGTAATAGCTGGAATCATGATTAAAACTTTTACTGGTCATAAAGTGTGGGATCGGTTTTCAATTGTTGTAAAGTAATAAACTGGTCCCCCACTAATTACTACCTATTTATATACTACATCTCTTCTCCCTCTAGCTATGAGTCAAATGACAGGACAGTTTGGCAACCAGTCTACCGTAGAAAGTAATGGCAACCTACTGCGGGATAAACTTCTGCCCAATCAGTCATGTCACTTTCGAGACATGATCGCCCAAAGCGTTTATTACGTATGGCACTTAACTGATTGATTGAATATAATGGTTGGAATTATGATTAAAGCTTTTAGTGATCATAAATTGGGGGATCGGTTTTCTATTGTTATGAAGTAATAAACTGATCCCCCACGAATTACTACGTTATAATACATCTGTTCCCCCTCTAGCTATGAGTCAAATAACAGGACAGGTTGGGTTCTATAGCCTTGGCTGGCAACCAGTCTACCGCAGAATGCAATGGCAACCTCTACTGCGGAATAATCTTCCGCTCAGTCAGTCATGTCTCGACATTTTCTCCTCTATTCTTTTCTCTCTAATTCTTCGTCACTCGTTTTCTTTTAGTATTTCTCTTTTGCTTTCTTCTCTCCCCCTCTACCTTTATCCATTACCTCGCTTTTTCCTTGTGTTTTTGTCTTCCCCCCTCGAAAATAATCACTTTATTCACTTCTTTCTTTGTCCCTTTTTTACCTATTCTTTTTACTACTTTCTTTCCAAATTTTCCTCCATATTCTTTGTAAATTTTCTTTGTCTGTCTGTCATCTAAACTTATTTATAAATGGAACTTTGTCTGTGTGTGTGTGTCCGTTAGCTATAGACTCCGAAACGGCTGAACCAATTTTCTTGAAAATTTACACAATTGTACTATAAGCGTCTGTGAGTGTTCTTAGCTAGGTTTTGTGTCGAGATACCCCCGATAAATATCGAAAATCGAAAAAATCGTGTTACTGAAGGAGTGGTCCGATTTTAATCAAATTTCATGCACTCATAGACAAAGACATAAGAAACGATATTCAGAAGTTTCAAGCTTGCAGTTCGTACAATAGTGCAGAAAATCAATAATATATATATATATATATATAGAAAAGGCAAGATGTTTGTGTGTGTGTCTGTTTATCTGCCTGTATGTCTGTATTTTTTCAGCCCTTTTATTTTAGTTTTTGCTTTGGGTTTGGCTCAAAGTAGGTATAATTGTAGTTCTTAGTATTAGCCATGATACCATTTACTCAAAGGACTTATTTAGCCTTCAAAATTCAGTTTACGACGAAAAAAACGTATTTGATATCGACACCAGGAAATCAAAATTTGACTTACATTCATTCATTTTTCTTTCAGTCTACGGTTTTGATTTAACTGGAAATAAGTATTGCTTTTTAGTCTTTCGTGCCAACGTCCAAAGAGTCTGGGCCCCAGGACCATGGATTAGTTTTAAAGCTTTCATTACACCCGAGCAACGTCGGGCTATACTGCTAGTATATATATATTATGTGCGATTAGTAAATTGTCGCAATTATTTTATTATTTCAAATATTCTTTAGGCTGAATCTGAGCTCTAGGACCATGAATTAGTTTTAAAGCTTTCATTAAACCCAAGCAACGCCGGGCTATACTGCTAGTATATATATATATATATATATATATATATTAGGTGAGATTGGTAAATTGTCATAATTATTTTATTATTTCAAATATTCTTTAGGCTGAGTCTGAACTCCAGGACCATGGATTAGTTTTAAAGCTTTCATTACACCCGAGCAACGTCGGGCTATACTGCTAGTATATATATATTATGTGCGATTAGTAAATTGTCGCAATTATTTTATTATTTCAAATATTCTTTAGGCTGAATCTGAGCTCTAGGACCATGGATTAGTTTTAAAGCTTTCATTACACCCGAGCAACGCCGGGCTATACTGCTAGTTATTCATATTTATTTGTTTGTAGTCACGCGTTCCTTCTTTTTCCTCTTTTATCATTTATGTCAGCATTCTTTCCCTCTCTTATTTTCTCTCGCATCTCTCCTTCCCTCTTTTAGTTAAACTTCAGATTTTACTCTCTCATCTTTGATTCGTATTCCTCCCCGCATCTCTATCTCTCACGTTCTCGCCTCCTCCACCATCACTCCTCTCTTCGTTTACTCACCAACTTCTTTCTCCCTAGTTGTTTCTTTACCTTTATCGTCCATTTGCCTTTCCTTTTCCCCGTGTATAAAGCAGATCCGTTTTCAATTGCATTGGGCAACATTTCACAGCCGTTCTTATACAGTGACAGGACACGAGATCGGCATTAAATGAAGGGTGAAAAACAAAAGTAAATCTCGCAAAATAAAAGAATGAAAACTCTCCATGCAACACTCAAATATAGACTGGAGATAGAAAGCAAGACAATCTCGAACAGTTGAATGTGCCTCTCGTCCAAGGACTGACGTTAAATTATCGGGCACCATGACCCAGCAATCCCATTGGCTCCGTTCAACATTTGCTCTTACAACGAGGAAATGAAAGTGGCATAACACATCGAAATACAAGGTCGGAAGCTTTTTTTCCCTCCCCTCTTTTTCATTCTCAACGGTACATATTACCCGTGTTCGAACTAATGGCTCACTGGCAAGAACTTAGGACGAGTACTATGGCGACGTACAATTTGAAATTGAAATATGACAAAACATGGAAAATTAAACTGCTTTGATTTCAGATTAGCATAAAGAGCCCTATACTATCTATTAGATATTGATATTAAATATTAGATGTTGATATCAGATATTGGATATTAATATATCTTTATAATCATATCGCCCCAAGCAAGGCATTTTACTGCAGGAGGTTACATAGGAGAAATGTTATGAGAACGAGTGACAGGTTATAGGGGATGTCAGGAAGTGGGTAAGAGGAGGATGAGAATACTGATCAAAGTGAAGTGGACGTAGAAAGGAGCATGAGAGAGAGCATAAAGGAAGAAAGAAAGAAAGAAAGAAAGAGAGAAAGAAAGAAAGAAAGAAAGAAACAAACAAACAAACAAACAAACAAACAAAAAAGAAAGAATGTTAGGATTATTTTTATACTCTTATCGCCCCAAACAAGACATTTTACTGCCACTGTTGCGCTGGGGGTTACATAAGAGGAAAATTATAAGAAAGAATGGCAGGTTATAGGGGGTGTCAGGAAGTGGGTAAAAGAAGAATGAGAATACTGATGAGAGTGGAGTGGACGGAGAAAGAAGCATGAGAGAGATGATAAAGAAAGAGGAAAAAAGAACGAAGAAAGAAAGAAAGAAAGAAAGAAAGAGAGAAAAAAGAAAGAAAGAAAAAAGAATCATATGATTGAAAGAAAGAAAGAAAGAAAGAAAGGAAGAAAGACAGAAAGAAAGAAAGAAAGAAAGAATCGTAGGATTTTTTTTTATAATCATATCGGCCCAAGCAAGGTATTTTACTGCCACTGTTTTGCAGAGGGTTACATAGGAGGAAAGTTATGTGAAAGAGTGACAGGTTACAGGGGGTCTCAGGAAATGGGTAAGAGAAGGATGAGAATACTGATGAGAGTGAAGTGGATGGAGAAAGGAGCATGAGAGAGGGAATGCAGCTATGTGAGATAGATGACTGTTGACTTTACATTTAAATTCTTGGAGATTGTAGCTGTCGGAGAAGCAAGTAAATGGAAGAGAATTCCACAGGCGGGAAATGCGAGAAAAGAAGCTGATGGAGTAGAATTTGCGTTTACATTTTATTAGTTTTACAGTAAAGGGGTAATATTAGATAATTCGAGAAATCGAGAAGCCGAGTGCAAATTCCATTTGCATTTATTGCATTCACTTACGCACAAATACCCTTGAGAAATGTATTAATCCGACTCTTCCTTCCAGTTATGGGTTAAATAATAGGAAGAGTGGGTTCGATAGCCTTGGCTGGCAACCAGTCTACCGCAGAAAGTAATGGCAACCTACTGCGGGATAATCGTTTGCTTAATCAGTAATGTCGCTTTCGAGACATGATCGCCTAAGCGTGTATGGCACGTAACTAACTGTCTGATTAGATATTGAAAATTGTGTAAATTTCATTTTAGATTAAGATAAATGCCCATCTTCTTTGCGTCAGTCTCTTTGTGGGAAATTGAAAAAAAAATGTTTCCAGATAAGAATAAAGGACCTATTTTTTCCAGTGATTTTCTCAGCTGGGGTTTGAAGTGGCAGAAGGCCGAAGGTATGAGGCACCCAGTGAGGATCGAACTCACTACTAAGTTGTTATCAGTCCGAACGAAACACGATTGTTAACCATTACAACACGCCGAGGTTCCCAATTGTCAGTCGATTAGTCTATCGAAAATTCGACAGGCTTTAATTTTAGATGATAAACTGGCCTCTTTGTGGCCATCCTCTTTTTCGCAGAATTGAAAAAAAATGTTTTCCTATATTCCTTTATTCTTTACGGTCAGTCTATGTGTGGGAAATGAAATCACTGATTCTGATCACAATAAAAGTATATCAGTCTCACCTTCATTCTGTTAAGTGTGGAAAAATGAAACAGTGTGAAAGATGAATCAATAAAACAATGATTTCAAGTTAGGATAGATGTCCCTCAACTTCACGATCAGGCTATTAAATATGGGAAATGAAACAAGGTTGATTTCAGATTAGGACAGATGTCCCTCTTCTTCACGATCAGGCTATTAAATATGGGAAATGAAACAAATTTGATTTCAGATTAGGACAGATGTCCCTCTTCTTCACGATCAGGCTATTAAATATGGGAAATGAAACAAATTTGATTTCAGATTAGGACAGATGTCCCTCTTCTTCACGATCAGGCTATTAAATATGGGAAATGAAACAAGGTTGATTTCAGATTGGGACAGATGTCCCTCTTCTTCACGATCAGGCTATTAAATATGGGAAATGAAACAAGGTTGATTTCAGATTAGGACAGATGTCCCTCTTCTTCACGATCAGGCTATTAAATATGGGAAATGAAACAAGGTTGATTTCAGATTACGATGGATGCTCCTCTTTTTTATGATCAGGCTCTTAAATATTGGAAATGTCCTTCTTTACAGTCCGTCTGTTAGATTTTGAATAAGGGACATCGATACAACGTTAATAATCAATCACAAATCTACACTTTCAAGCTGGGCGGTTATTTATTTATTCTGAAAGATCAGCTGTAGATTTCAGGTCAGATTAAATCAGGTATTAGGTTAAAGGCGAAATCTGATGCTGAATCGTTAAATTTAACCCAAAAAGAAGGCAGCAAATTCTTCAGAGAACGCTTGTCATAAATGATTATAGTGTTCCAGTTGAAACAACTTCAGGATGCAGCAAAAATAAAGGAACTGGATATAGGAATATTATATTGATTTTTTTATGATATGAAGCATTATCAAGCATCATAAAGTTTTATGAAGGCATTGGCATATTGGTCTTATTCAAAAAATAAGGGATTATGTTATTTCTGGCTGCGTTTTTCTTTTTCAAGCTTTCTCATCAAATCGCGTAATGTCAGTTAGTTAAGTGCTATACGTGATACACGCTTTAGGCGACCATGTCTCGAAAGAGACATGACTGACTGGACAGAAGATTATCCCGCGGTAGTTTGCCATTGCTTTCTGTGGTAGACTGGTTGACGACCAAGGCTATAGAACCCAATCTGTCCTGTTATTTAACCCATAACTGGAAGGAATAGACGGATTAATACCTTAACTAAGGGTATTCATGCCTAAGTAAATGCAATGAATTCAGCTGGAATTCGAACTCGGTTCCCAAATTTCTCGTTCCGAGCCGATATCCAATGCACCACAATGCACATCCCCGAATATATTACCTAATCTCAGAAATGTAGACAAATAGAATGATCTATTATTAAATATCGTACAAATGGCAACAAAGATGAGAACAATAGTCTGAATAATGTAAATACTGTAAATTCTACCTCATCTCAGAAATATAGACAAATAGAATGATCTATTTTTAAGCGTCGTACAAATAGCAACAAAGATGAGGACAATAGACCGAATAATGTAAATACTGTAAATACTACCGCATCTCAGATATATAGACAAATGGAATGATCTATTATTAAACGTCGTACAAATGGCAACAAAGATGAGGACAATAGTCCGAATAATGTAAATACTGTAAATACTACCGCATCTCAGAAATATAGACAAATAGAATGATCTATTATTAAACGTCGTACAAATGGCAACAAAGATGAGGACAATAGTCCGAATAATGTAAATACTGTAAATATTACCTCATCTCAGAAATATAGACAAATAGAATGATCTATTATTAAACATCGTACAAATGGTAACAAAGATGAGGACAATAGTCCGAATAATGTAAATACTGTAAATACTACCACATCTCAGAAATATAGACAAATAGAATGATCTATTATTAAACGTCGTACAAATGGCAACAAAGATGAGGACAAAAGTCCGAATAATGTAAATACGGTAAATACTACCACATCTCAGAAATATAGACAAATAGAATGATCTATTTTTAAGCGTCGTACAAATGGCAACAAAGATGAGGACAATAGTCCGAATAATGTAACTACTACCACATCTCAGAAATATAGACAAATAGAATGATCTATTATTAAACGTCGTACAAATGGCAACAAAGATGAGGACAATAGTCCGAATAATGTAAATACTACCACATCTCAGAAATATAGACAAATAGAATGATCTATTATTAAACGTCGTACAAATGGCAACAAAGATGAGGACAATAGTCCGAATAAAGTAAATACTACCACATCTCAGAAATATAGACAAATAGAATGATCTATTATTAAACGTCGTACAAATGGCAAGAAAGATGAGGTCAATAGTCCGAATAATGTAAATACGTCTCAGAAATATAGACAAATAGAATGATCTATTGTTAAACGTCGTACAAATGGCAGCAAAGATGCGGACAATAGTCCGAATAATGTAAATACTGTAAATACTACTTTATCTCAGGAATATAGACAAATAGAATGATCTGTTATTAAACGTCGTACAAATGTCATCAAATATGATGATAATAGGCCGAATAATGTAAATACTGTAAATACTACCTCATCTCAGAAATATAGACAAATAGAATGATCTATTGTTAAACGTCGTACAAATGGCAACAAAGATGCGGACAATAGTCCGAATAATGTAAATACTGTAAATACTACTTCATCTCAGGAATATAGACAAATAGAATGATCGATTATTAAACGTCGTACAAATGGCAACAAAGATGAGGACAATAGTCTGAATAATGTAAATACTGTAAATTCTACCTCATCTCAGAAATATAGACAAATAGAATGATCTATTATTAAAAGTCGTACAAATGGCAACAAAGATGAGGACAATAGTCCGAATAATGTAAATACTACCACATCTCAGAAATATAGACAAATAGAATGATCTATTATTAAACGTCGTACAAATTGCAACAAAGATGAGGACAATAGTCCGAATAATGTAAATACTGTAAATACTACCTCATCTCAGAAATATAGTCAAATAGAATGATCTATTATCAAACGTCGTACAAATGGCAACAAAGATGAGGACAATAGTCAGAATAATGCAACTACTGTAAATACTACCTCATCTCAGAAATATAAACAAATAGAATGATCTATTATTAAACGTCGTACAAATGGCAAGAAAGATGAGGTCAATAGTACGAATAATGTAAATACATCTTAGAAATATAGACAAATAGAATGATCTATTATTAAACGTCGTACAAATGGCAACAAAGATGAGGACAATAGTCCGAATAAAGTAAATACTACCACATCTCAGAAATATAGACAAATAGAATGATCTATTATTAAACGTCGTAAAAATGGCAACAAAGACGAGGACAATAGTCCGAATAATGTAAATACTACCACATCTCAGAAATATAGACAAATAGAATGATCTATTATTAAACGTCGTACAAATGGCAACTAAGATGAGGACAATAGTCCGAATAATGTAAATACTGTAAATACTACCTCATCTCAGAAATATAGACAAATAGAATGACCTATTATCAAACGTCGAACAAATGGCAACAAAGGTGAGGACAATAGTCCTAATAATGTAAATACTGTAAATACTACCTCATCTCAGAAATATAGACAAATTGAATGATCTATTATCAAACGTCGTACAAATGGCAACAAAGATGAGGACAATAGTCAGAATAATGCAAGTACTGTAAATACTACCTCATCTCAGAAATATAGACAAATAGAATGATCTATTATTAAACGTCGTACAAATGGCAAGAAAGATGAGGTCAATAGTCCGAATAATGTAAATACGTCTCAGAAATATAGACAAATAGAATGATCTATTGTTAAACGTCGTACAAATGGCAGCAAAGATGCGGACAATAGTCCGAATAATGTAAATACTGTAAATACTACTTTATCTCAGGAATATAGACAAATAGAATGATCTATTATTAAACGTCGGACAAATGTCATCAAATATGATGATAATAGGCCGAATAATGTAAATACTGTAAATACTACCTCATCTCAGAAATATAGACAAATAGAATGATCTATTATTAAACGTCGGACAAATGTCATCAAATATGATGATAATAGGCCGAATAATGTAAATACTGTAAATACTACTTCATCTCAGGAATATAGACAAATAGAATGATCGATTATTAAGCGTCGTACAAATGGCAACAAAGATGAGGACAATAGTCCGAATAATGTAAATACTACCACATCTCAGAAATATAGACAAATAGAATGATCTATTATTAAAAGTCGTACAAATGGCAACAAAGATGAGGACAATAGTCAGAATAATGTAAATACTACCACATCTCAGAAATATAGACAAATAGAATGATCTATTATTAAACGTCGTACAAATGGCAACAAAGATGAGGACAATAGTCCGAATAATGTAAATACTACCACATCTCAGAAATATAGACAAATAGAATGATCTATTATTAAACGTCGTACAAATGGCAACAAAGATGAGGACAATAGTCCGAATAATGTAAATACTACCACATGTCAGAAATATAGACAAATAGAATGATCTATTATTAAACGTCGTACAAATGGCAACAAAGATGAGGACAATAGTCCGAATAATGTAAATACTGTAAATTCTACCTCATCTCAGAAATATAGTCAAATAGAATGATCTATTTTCAAACGTCGTACAAATGGCAACAAAGATGAGGACAATAGTCAGAATAATGCAAGTACTGTAAATACTACCTCATCTCAGAAATATAGACAAATAGAATGATCTATTATTAAACGTCGTACAAATGGCAAGAAAGATGAGGTCAATAGTCCGAATAATGTAAATACGTCTCAGAAATATAGACAAATAGAATGATCTATTATTAAACGTCGTCCAAATGTCATCAAATATGAGGATAATAGTCCGAATAATGTAAATACTGTAAATACTACCTCATCTCAGAAATATAGACAAATAGAATGATCTATTATTAAACGTCGTACAAATGGCAACAAAGATGCGGACAATAGTCCGAATAATGTAAATACTGTAAATACTACTTCATCTCAGGAATATAGACAAATAGAAAGATCTATTATTAAACGTCGTACAAATGGCAACAAAGATGAGGACAATAGTCTGAATAATGTAAATACTGTAAATTCTACCTCATCTCAGAAATATAGACAAATAGAATGATCTATTATTAAACGTCGTACAAATGGCAACAAAGATGCGGACAATAGTCCGAATAATGTAAATACTGTAAATACTACTTCATCTCAGGAATATAGACAAATAGAATGATCTATTATTAAACGTCGTACAAATGGCAACAAAGTTGAGGACAATAGTCTGAATAATGTAAATACTGTAAATTCTACCTCATCTCAGAAATATAGACAAATAGAATGATCTATTATTAAACGTCGTACAAATGGCAACAAAGATGAGGACAATAGTCCGAATAATGTAAATACTACCACATCTCAGAAATATAGACAAATAGAATGATCTATTATTAAACGTCGTACAAATGGAAACAAAGATGAGGACAATCGTCCGAATAATGTAAATACTGTAAATACTACCTCATCTCAGAAATATAGTCAAATAGAATGATCTATTATCAAACGTCGTACAAATGGCAACAAAGATGAGGACAATAGTCCGAATAATGCAAGTACTGTAAATACTACCTCATCTCAGAAATATAGACAAATAGAATGATCTATTATTAAACGTCGTACAAATGGCAAGAAAGATGAGGTCAATAGTACGAATAATGTAAATACATCTCAGAAATATAGACAAATAGAATGATCTATTATTAAACGTCGTACAAATGGCAACAAAGATGCGGACAATAGTCCGAATAATGTAAATACTGTAAATAGTACTTCATCTCAGGAATATAGACAAATAGAATGATCTATTATTAAACGTCTTACAAATGGCAACAAAGATGAGGACAATAGTCCGAGTAATGTAAATACTGTCAATACTACCTCATCTCAGAAATATAGACAAATAGAATGATCTATTATTAAACGTCGTACAAATGGCAACAAAGATGAGGACAATAGTCCGATTAATGTAAATATCTCATCTCAGAAATATAGACAAATTCAATCATTAACTCTTAGCATGCTTTCTCCTGTTACACCACGCAACCCTCGTTCCGTTATCCACCTGATCAGGTCCTTCAAATTTATTATCCGTTACTTTCCTCTGTCTATTTTCCCTCTATCTGACCTGTTAGTATCAGCTTCTCCAAGCCATCCTTCCTCATTGCATGTCCCAGGAACTTTAGAAGTCTCTTCCTGATGCTCAGTATTAATTTCCTTTTCGTTTCTGTCCTTTCCAAAACCTCATCATTGCACACATGCTCGATCCATGATATCCGCAGCATCCTTCTGTAGTACCACATTTTAGTAGAAACTGTTGTGACCACAAAATGAGGGGTCAGTTTATATATTGATTGTAATATGGAATTGATCCCCCACTTTATATCCAGTATGCTTCTGTCGAACCACATTTCAGTTGTTTCAAGTTTTTCCTTCATCTTTGATGATATTGTCTAGCATTCACTGCCGTATTGAAAAACTGACATCACATCGCAATCGAGTACTCTCTTCTTTGTTTCTAGTGAATGTTTCCTGTCTCTTAATACGTTACTCAGCTTCTGGGACGCGTCCTACGCTATGCCAATTCTCCTTCGGATCTCAATGTCGCACTTTTCGTCTTCTGTTAGAACACTTCCCAGGTATTTAAATTTTTGTACCTGCTTGATTTTAGTATCCCCCACCTCTATTTGGCATTTTTGGTTGCTCTTTTTGCTGATGACGATGCATTCAGTTTTCTTGCAATTTATTTGTAGTCCTTTTTTGTCACTCACTTTAGCTACCTTTTCCAAGCCCTCCTTCCTCATTACATGTCCCAGGAACTTCAGTTGTCTCTTCCTGATGCTCAGTATTAATTTCCTTTTCGTTTCCATCCTTTCCCAAACTTCATCATTGCTCACATGCTCGATCCATGACTTTCGCAGATGTGATTTTTTAATATCTCTCATGCCTTTTGTCGAGTATCGCAACTCTGTCTTCTCGCTCTCTCAATATTTCTCTTGAGTCTTGTTGGAAAGGAACCTCTTATTTACAAGACATTTTTCTGCTAACAGTGTACAAACTGGAATCCATTCGTGACTTGTTTCGAGACATCCCTTGGAATCATATGATTGACCTTTCTATCGAGAATTTTGCCACAGAGTTTTTTTCTTGGGTTGAAACTGGCATTGATGTTTTTATACGTTCTCGTAAATATCAGCTGAAACCAGCTTGTTCCACCGATATAACACACTGGAATCACTTTGTCTGGGTGTGGCAGTGTGACGGTTTCAATCACAACAGATGCCTATTTGTGTCTGATCGATATGCTTCATGATTGTTCCTGATCTAATATACTTTCCCTGGTAGAGTGGACGAAATAAAAGGTTCAGTTCAATCTCCTGAAGGAGGCCAGAACGTACAGTAACCGAAACGTTGTGTATATAACAATAAAGACAAGGAAAACAGTCCGAACAATCTAAATAGTGTAAATAAAGACTGATCCTGAAGAAAATCTGGGTGTACAACAGTCGCAACTTCGGGAATGTGGTAATAACGATGAGGACAGCAGCCCGATCGGTGTAAATAATATGAATAATTGAAATACCTCTTGATTGCTATGTGATGTCAGTTCTTCAATACGGCAGTGAATGCTGGACAATATCATCGAAAATGAGGACAAAACTGGAAGCAGCGGAAATGTGGTTCTACAGAAGGATGCTGCGGATATCATGGACTGGGCATGCAAGCAACGATGAGGTGTTGAAAGAATGGCAACCAAAAGGAAATTAATACCGAGCATCAGGAAGAGACAACTGAAGTTCCTTGGACACGCAATTAGAAAGGAGAGCTTGCAGAACCTGATACTGACTGTCCAGATAAAAGGAAAAATAGGCAGAGGAAGGCAGCGGATAACATATTTGCAGGGCCTGATCAGGTGGATGACAGAACGGGGGTTGACAGGAGTAACAGGAACAAACATACTAAGAGCCACAAGGGATAGGGAGACGTGGAGAACCATGATCGCCTACGTCCTGAAGGGACAGGGCACATAGAAGAAGAAGAATCTCAGAAATATCGACAGACCCTGAAGAAGGCCAGAGTGTACAACGACTGAAACGCCGCAAATATGACAATAAAGTCGAAGACAACAGTCCGAAAAGTGTAAATAGTATAAGTAGTGACAATACCTAATCTCAGAAATATTGAGAGATCCTGAGGAAGACCTGAGTGTATATTAGCCGCAACTTCGTGAAAGTGGGTGAGGGCAACAGTTTGGACAATGTGAATAGTTTAAATAGTTACGATGGTTCGGAAATATAAACTGGTACCTAATTTTGTTGTGTATATTAATCAAAATAAATGTTTCAGCTAAAAAATATTTAACAGCGATTCAGGAAAATAGAATATATTGTTTTTTAGCGAATAACCTTCGTATAATGTGCGTCTGTGGTGCTGGATGTGCGTCTGTGGTGCTGGATGTGTGTCTGTGGTGCTGGATGTGCGTCTGTGGTGCTGGATGTGTGTCTGTGGTGCTGGATGTGTGTCTGTGGTGCTGGATGTGCGTCTGTGGTGCTGGATGTGGGTCTGTGGTGCTGGATGTGCGTCTGTGGTGCTGGATGTGGGTCTGTGGTGCTGGATGTGCGTCTGTGGTGCTGGATGTGTGTCTGTGGTGCTGGATGTGCGTCTGTGGTGCTGGATGTGTGTCTGTGGTGCTGGATGTGCGTCTGTGGTGCTGGATGTGCGTCTGTGGTGCTGGATGTGTGTCTGTGGTGCTGGATGTGCGTCTGTGGTGCTGGATGTGCGTCTGTGGTGCAGTGGATATCGGCTCGGAACGACAAATCGAAGAGGCGAGTTCGAACTCCAGTTGAAATTATTATATTCACATACGCGCAAATACTCTTGGGAAAGGTATTAATCCGTCTCTTCCCCCCAGTTATGGTTTAAATAACCAGATTGGGTTCTATAGCATTGGCTGGCAACCAGTCTACAGCAGAAAGCAATGTCAACCTACTGCGGGATAATCTTCTGCCCAGTCAGTCATGTCTCTTTCGAGACATGATCGCCCAAAGCGTGTATCACGCATGGCACTTAACTGACTGACGGAATATAATAGTTGGAATCATGATTAAGGCTTCTACTGGTCATAAAGGGGGTTCACTTTTCTATTGTTGTAAAGTAATAAACTGATCCACCACTAATTACTACCTAATACTATAATACATCTCTTATACTTCTAGCTATGAGTCAAATAACAGGACAGGTTGGGTTCTATAGCCTTGGCCGGCAACCAGTCTACCACAGAAAGTAATGGTAACCTACTGCGGGATAATCCTCTGCCCAGTCAGTCATGTCTCTTTCGAGACATGATCGCCCAAAGCGTGTATCATGTATGGCACTTAACTGACTATGTACAGCTATTTTTAAAGCTTTTCATTTTAATCGTAGCCGTATCGCAATTCGACTGATGAAAAGAATATGACATTTCATCCCGTAGGAGTGAAATTAATTTACTTATTTACATATTAGTTCGTTTCGTGAGTATTTTCGGTATCAAAATATTGATATGAAAAAAAGAATTTCACTTTTTATGCTAATACTTCGACAGAGAGTGAAGCACTGGAACCAACACCACTGCGGGTATCATACATCGACAGCAATCCCCTTTTGAGATTTGCCAGCTTCCGAAAATGCGTAAATGGTGGCTCCGTTCAAAGCGTTCGAAATGAAACTTACGAAATCAAGACAACATGGTGAACATCAGATGAACATTATTAATATTTTCAATAGATTTTTTTTTAATTTTTGGCGTGATTACCAATGCCTGCTTATGACGCAGTATCATTTCGATAGAAATCTTCCCGGTAAGGGTTCGAATGGGATTTCCTCTTTAGAACTTTGGTTTCATTAATTCCAGAGCAGTACACGATAGGCAGATAAGTCTCATCATTTCACCATTGAGATTTCTAGTAGTAACTTTAAGCTTTACGCTAATTTGTTTATATTTCTGAGATGAGGTAGTATTTACAGTATGTACATTATTTGGACAATTGTTCCCATCTTTGTTGCCATTTATACGACCTTTCGGACGTTGTACGCTCCGGGCTTCTTCCGGAATTTCGAACCGAAACCCTTTATTACAATCACTAGGGTATATACCTCGCAACCCCCGTTCCGTCATCCACCTTATCAGGCTCTTCAAATATGTTATCCGCTGCCTTCCCCTGTCTCTTTTTCCCTCTATCTGGCCTGTTAGTATCAAGTTCTCCAAGCCCTCCTTCTTCATTGCATGTCCCAGGAACTTCAGTTGTCTCTTTCTGATGCTCAGTATTAATTTCCTTTTGGTTGCCATTGTTTCTAACACCCCATCATTGCTCGCATGCTCGATCCATGATATCCGCAGCATCCTTCTGTAGAACCACATTTACGCTGCTTCAAGTTTTTTCCTCATTTTCGATTACATTTTCCAGCATTCACTGCCGTATTGAAGAACTGACATCACATAGCAATCTAGCACTCTCTATTTCTTTCTAAGGAAATTTTCCTGTGTCCTAGTACTTTACTCAGCTTCTGGAATGCGTCCTTCGCCATGCCAATTCGCCTTCGGGTCCCTGTGTCGCACTTTCCATCTCCTGTTAGAACACTTCTCAGGTATTTAAATTTTTGAACCTGCTTGATTCTAGTATACTCCACCTGTATTGTGCATTTTGGGTTGCTGTTTTTGCTGATGACCATGGATTCTGTTTTCTTGCAGTTTATTTGTAGTTCTTTTTGTCACTCTCCACAGCTACCTTCTGTCGGGGGTTTGTAGCTTTCTGCAATCAGCACCGTGTCATCTGCATACATTATGTTGTTCAAATTGTAGCCTCCAATAACGAAACCTGGCGTAGCATTTAGAGTCCTCAAATTAGAAAGATCAGTTTTCTTAAAAAAAAAAAAAGGGGAGTTAATTCTACCGTCTATCAAAACGTTCTAGAACATCGCTTTTCTCTGAGGATTTCTGATCCGGTGGCTATCACTTTTGTCAGAAAGATCAATTTTCTTCAAAGGGAGAGTCAACCGTTCTGTCTAACAAAATGTTCTAGACCATCGCTTTTCTCTGAAGATTTGTGATTATTGTTTACAGGATCATTCTTTCTGATTGACTTGCAAATAGCCCTTAATGCAAATCTAATGTAGAATTTTGAAGGGAATTATCAAGACGAAAGTGAAAAAATGAATCCATTAAATCTTGAAAAATTGTTTCATAACTGAAATGTGGGATTTTATGACACCAGAAGTGTGTCATAATTTTATTGATTTTTTTCCGCGACAGTAAAGAAAGCACCGCATTTTATTTTATTAGTTTTGTTAATAGCTATCTCAAAATTTCACGTTTTAAAGAATATTTGTTTGGCATTGAAATACTATTATTTTATATACTGCGCTGATATAGTTTTAAGAGTAAACTGTAAAATTTTATAGGAATCGGTATTAGAAATATGGAAGTTTTTATAAAAAAATGAATATTAATTTTTCTGAATTTTAGTTGTATATATTAAATCACTCATGATAGCTTCCAATTTGAAACAGGAAGATAAAGATACACCGTATTCGTTGTTTAAACAGCCAGTAACTCGGAGATAGATAACTTATAGAAAGCGGAAAATTGAACGTGGAGGACGACTGGGTATCTCTACGCTGTCTTCATCGATGTCTTCACGAGAATACAGACCTAATTCGCTTTCTCTATGATGGTCCTGGTTTGAGGTTGTGGAACATGGTACAGGAGTCCAGATTCAATGTAACCGTTGACGTCACCGTTGACGTCACCGTCGACGTCGTGATTTTAACACCCAGTAGTCAAACCTTGGATCGATAATGAGGCTGTACATGATCTAGCAAGACTTTACCACACACACAGCTTCTTCTTCTTCTTCTTCTTCTATGTGCCTTGACCCTTCAGGACGTAGGCGATCATGGATCTCCACGTCTCCCTATCCCTTGTGGCTCTTAGTATGTTTTCTCCTGTTGCTCCTGGCAACCCCCGTTCCGTCATCCACCTGATCAGACCCTGCAAATATGTTATCCGCTGCCTTCCTCTGTCTCTCCTTCCTTCTATCTGTCCAGTCAGTATCAGGTTCTCCAGGCTCTCCGGCGTTGCTCGGGTGTAATAAAAACTTTAAAACTAATCCATGGTCCTGGAGCTCAGACTCTTTGGACATTGGCACCAAAGACTAAAAAACAATAGTTGTTTCCAGTTAAAGCGAAACCGTAGACTGAAAGAAAAATGAATGGATATAAATCAAATTTGGGTTTACTGGTATCGATATCAGATTTTCTGCACTATTGTAAGAACTGCAACATTGAGACATCTGAATATCGTTTTTTATGTCTTTGTCTATGAGTGTATCAAATTAGATTAAAATCAGACCACTCCTTCTATAACCCGATTTTTTCGATTATCGATATTCGATATTTATCGGGGATACCTCGACACAAAATCTAGCTAAGAACATTCGCAGACGTTTATAGTACAACTGTGTAAATTTTCAAGAAAATCGGTCGAGCCTTTTCGGAGTCTATAGGCAAAGGACACATACATACACATACACACACATACACACACAGACAAAGTTTCATTTATAAATAAGTTTAGATATACAACCTAAGGAGATACGAGTGCAATAAAATGTGGCTCGGATTGAGGAATCGAAGAGCCGAGTTCGAATTCCATTTGAATTGATTAAATTTACTTACGTGTTAACAACTTTGGTAGAGGAAGGAATTTATATTTTCTAACTATGGGTAAACAGAAGGATGAATTAGTCTTGGGTGGAAAACGGTCTTGGAGAAGGAATATCTTTGAATTCAAAACTTCTAACTATGAATAAATAGAAGAGCAGTCTGGGCTTTGTAGCTATGATTGGTGACCAGACAAGGAGAAAGAAAATTCTGAAATCAAATCCACTGTCTCTAAGTCGTGATGTTTAGGTAACTCCTGTGACGACGCCAGAGTCAAGCTATAGTTGACCTCTGCCTTTTCTTTGTACAACATCAGTGGCTTGGTAAGGGAAACATAAAACTATCCCAAACATGTGAGCTGAACATGGCATACTACGTATCAGGCTACAGATTTATAGACCCCTTTCTGGTATATATATATTTGTTTTTCTTATAATCACACGTGACAAAAGGACATGTAATTCGTGGTGCCTCCAAAGAACTAGTATAATTATTCTTGTTTGTGTGGGGTGTCATTTCAGGACGTAGGCGTTGATGGACTTCTAGGCGTTGATGGACTTCTATTTGCTGCTATCCGTAGTGGCTCTTAACACTTTTCCGCTTGGCATCGCTTCCAAACCCCACTCCGCCACCCACTTGCTCAAACCTATAAAGTATATTTTGCGCTATCTTCCTCTATATCTCTTTCGTTCTATTCGTTCTGTGAATATTAGATTCCCCAAGCCCTCTTTCCTCATTATATGTGGTCCTGGGTATGACGGTAAACTACATCCAGCAGCAATGCCTCTGATTTGGAGGTTGTAAGGAGCATGAAACCACCTCTTTATTGCTGTTGTTCCCAGATCAACCTTGACCCGGAGAAAAAATTATTACTACAACAGATTTTTGAAGGATATCACATTTTGGAAAGAAAAAAATTATTACCATAACACATTTTTGAAAAAAAAAAATTTTACCATAAAACATTTAAAAAAAAAAATTATTGCCATAACACTTTTTTGAAAGAAAAAAATATTACCATAACAGATTTTTGAAGGAAGAAAATGAACACAACACATTTTTGAAAGAAAAACATTATTACCATAACACATTTTTGAAAGAAAAAAATTATTACCATAACACATTTTTGAAAAAAAAAATTTTACCATAACACATTTTGAAAGAAAAAAATTATTACATTAACACATTTTTGAAAGAAAAAAATTATTACCATAACAGATTTTTGAAGGAAAAAAATTACCATAACACATTTTTGAAAGATAAAAATTATTACCATAACACATTTTCGAAAGAAAAAACAATATTACCATAACTGTTGTAGATTCCGGGTGAGAAACCACACAAAATAATAAATAACAAAAACAGATATGGAGATAGAAAATATGTTATATTGAACAAGATATACAAACAGGAAACACGGGTTAGTCAATTCAGGAATACTATTAGTAGAAATCAACATATACAACGTAAACAGACATGAGTACATTTACTTGGTTCTTAGGGAATGAAAGTGTTGTAGATTCCGGGTGAGAAACCACACAAAATAATAAATAACAAAAACAGATATGGAGATAGAAAATGTAAATTATATTGAACAAAATATACAAACTGGAACACGGGTTAGTCAATTCAGGAATACTAGGAATACTGTTATTAGAATCAATATATACAATCTTTTAGTGAAGAAGTATGTCCGGGTAATGAGTTTATATCCTTACTGACCAACTAAGCGGCTGTACAACTAATCAACTCTACCAATTGCTTTGACAATCACTATATTTAGTTGTCCTTCCCACTAAGGGCAGCATGTGACACATGGTCAGTTATGAGTGGGAATTTCTGGGCTATATGGCCCGGGCCAAAAATACCAGTCTATTTTTCCCCGGTCGTGCTTCTACCCTTCGGCGGAACCACGACTGGGTTATTGCTCTCTGCTCGGAAGCAGAGAACGCCCTCTGCCCGAAGGCAGAGAGTTGACAGTGAGAAATGCCGTCGCAGCGAGAAAACGCTTTGACAAGCACTATATTTAGCTGTCCCTCCCACGAAGGGCAACATGTGACACATGGTCAGTTTATGAGTGGGAATTTTCGGGCTATATGGCCCGGCCAAAAAATGGCTGTCTATTTTACCCCGGTCGTGCTTCTACCCTTCGGCGGAACCACGACTGGGTTATTTCTCTCTACTCGGAAGCAGAGAGCGCCCCCTGCCCGAAGGCAGAGTGTTGACAGTGAGAAATGCCGTCGCAGCGAGAAAACGCTTTGACAAGCACTGTATTTACTAGCCTTCCCACGCAAGGCCGGATGTGACACATGGTCATTTTAAAGTGGGTATTCCCGGCCATATAGCCGGGCCAAAAAAAATGTCTGTCTATTTTTTACCGAGTCGTGGTTCTACCCTTCGGCGGAACCACGACTGGGTTTGTGCTCTCTGCTCGGAAGCAGAGAGCGCCCTCTGCCCGAAGGCAGAGAGCTGACAGTGAGAAATGCCGTCGCAGCGAGAAAACGCTTTGACAAGCACTGTATTTACTAGCCTTCCCACGCAAGGCCGGATGTGACACATGGTCATTTTAAAGTGGGTATTCCCGGCCATATAGCCGGGCCAAAAATATGTCTGTCTATTTTTACCGAGTCGTGGTTCTACCCTTCGGCGGAACCACGACTGGGTTTGTGCTCTCTGCTCGGAAGCAGAGAGCGCCCTCTGCCCGAAGGCAGAGAACTGACAGTGAGAAATGCCGTCGCAGCGAGAAAACGCTTTGACAAGCACTGTATTTACTAGCCTTCCCACGCAAGGCCGGATGTGACACATGGTCATTTTAAAGTGGGTATTCCCGGCCATATAGCCGGGCCAAAAAAAATGTCTATCTATTTTTACCGAGTCGTGGTTCTACCCTTCGGCGGAACCACGACTGGGTTTGTGCTCTCTGCTCGGAAGCAGAGAGCGCCCTCTGCCCGAAGGCAGAGAATTGACAGTGAGAAATGCCGCCGCAGCGAGCAAACGCTTTGGCAAGCACTACCGTTCTCTGTATAGGCAGAATTATATGTACACATCAGGCGAGTTCATCCTTATGTGCAAAAAGGGGTGATCCCCAACAATAACAGATTTTTGAAGGAAAACAATTGTTATCAGCAATACATTTTTTAATCCAAAACTAGAAAACGTTTTCAGTTTTCTAAAATAAAATTTTAAAAAATTCAATAAAATCTGACTAAATCAACCTTCTTATTATAACCGAACATTAAAAATATACCTTAAAACCCTACCTTTTTTGGCATTAAAAAACCCACAGAGGTGTTGATATGCCGTTAAACAAAACTCAAACTCAACTCCAAATTATATATCCCGGAAACCTCAGCTGTCTCTGCCAAATGCTAAGTATGTCTTTTTCGTTTGCATATCCTCCAAAAATCTTGTCGTTGCTCACATGCTTGGTCCCTGGTATCCACGAGTATAATATTCGATTTAATAACTGAGCGTTAATTTGCACGAAGTTATGCTGGTGTATTAATATGTAACTTCAGTGCAAGATAACTTTAGAATAGACTGTGTCATAGCCACCCAGATTTATTTTATTCGCCTTGATAAAGCTCAAAAACAGAGGAATAACGTCAGACAAATAAACTTGTCGCAGGAGATCGACGCTCTAAACCACCAGAGTGCATTCTTTTTCATAAGGTGTGAGTTGAGTTTGTCTGAACCGGGGAAAACTATACAGAAAAAGCACATAAATACCAAATGTTCTTTATGGAGCCGTGTCTGTTTTTCTAGGTCCCCAAACTGTCAGAAGAGGAACACTTAGATGTGTACCAAAATGAAGCGGATATATTTCGGGTTGATTGTTTTTACAGTTCTCCTTAGAAAATGTTTTGTGAAAGCGACAGAAGCAAGACACAAAAGATTAAAACAAAAAAAAAGAAAAAGCAGCAGAGTTTCTTTGAAGGAAAATGAAATGTGGACTTGGGTGTCTGATAAAGAGAAAAATGAATTTTTGGTTGGTTGTTTTTGTTTTTATGGCATATCAACCTCGGCGGGACATTTATTCCCAACTAATTTTTTATTTATTTATTGTTGGTAATACCTTTTTCTTTCAACAATTTATTGTTGTTTTTTATGTAAGTTTTGTGTTTAGTAATACTTTTTTTCTTTTTTCGAGTATCAAGACTCATTGGGATTTGTTTTTAAGAGCAGGGTCCCTAAGTCCTACCCTGTTATTTAACCCATAACTGGAGGGAAGGGACGCATTAATACCTTTCCCAAGGATACCAGTGTTTAAGTGAATGTAGAGTATTCAACTGGAATTCGAACTCGGCTCACCGATTTCTCTTTCCGAGCCGATAACCACTGCACCACAACGCACATCCGTCACTAAACGCTTATAGCATCTGGTCATTCCCAAGCGGTCACCCATTAAGTACTGACCAGGCTCAACGTTGCTTAACTTCGGTGATCGAGCAAGAACCGGTGTATTCAACGTGATATGGCCGTAAGCACGCACATCCGTCACTCAATGCTTACAGCACCTGGTATTCCCAAGCGGTCACCGATCTAAGTACTGACCAGGCTCAACGTTGCTTAACTTCGGTGATCGAGCAAGAACCGGTGTATTCAACGTGATATGGCCGTAAGCACGCACATCCGTCACTCAATGCTTACAGCACCTGGTATTCCCAAGCGGTCACCGATCTAAGTACTGACCAAGCTCAACGTTGCTTAACTTCGTTGATCGAGCGCGAACCGGTGTATTCAACGTGATATGGCCGTAAGCACGCACATCCGTCACTCAATGCTTACAGCACCTGGTATTCCCAAGCGGTCACCGATCTAAGTACTGACCAGGCTCAACGTTGCTTAACTTCGTTGATCGAGCGCGAACCGGTGTATTCAACGTGATATGGCCGTAAGCACGCACATCCGTCACTCAATGCTTACAGCACCTGGTATTCCCAAGCGGTCAAAGAAACATGAGAAAGTGATGAGGAACAAGTTGGGTAAAGGACGACAATGGCCGAAAAAAGCAGAGGGGTTTTAAGGAAGACAAGAGAATAAGGAAAGAAAAAGAAATTGAGGTGAATAAAGATAAATAAAAGAAATGAAGACGAATGAAAGAATGTGAGATAGAGAGTGAAAGAGAGGAGAAGAAGGTAAGTGGATGCAGAGGGGGGTTAATAAGAAATCAGTAACAGTGAGAGGGATCTTTGAGAGGAAAAGGGGGAAATCCATGAGAGAGAATGACGATGACAAATGTATTGAAAAAAGGAGAGAAGTCCGGGTGTGTGAGAATGACTGATGGAATGACGAAGACAAGTTAATGAGAAAAGCAGAAGAATCAGAAAGAGAGTGAGTGAGAGAGAGAGAGAGAGAGAGAGAGAGTGAAAGAGAGATTGAGAAAGTGAGAGAGAGTGAGAAAGAGAGAGAGTGAGAGAGAGAGTGAGAAAGAGAGTGAGAGAGAGAGTGAGAAAGAGAGTGAGAGAGAGTGAGAGAGAGTGAGAAAGAGAGTGAGAGAGAGTGAGAAAGAGAAAGAGAGTGAGAAAGAGAGTGAGAAAGATAGAGAATGAGAAAGTGAGAGAGTGAGAAAGAGAGAATGAGAGAGAGAGAGCGAGAAAGAAAGTGAGAGAGAGAGTGAGAAAGAGAGTGAGAGAGAGAGAGAAAGAGAGAGAGAGTGAGAAAGAGAGAGTGAGAGAGAGAGAGTGAGAAAGAGAGAGAGTGAGAGAGAGTGAGAAAGAAAGAGAGAGAGAGAGAAAGAGATAGAGAGTGAGAAAGAGAGAGAGTGAGAAAGAGAGAGAGAGCGGTAGACTGATGAAGACTTCTAAAATAAATGGAATAACATTTTGAACCTGGGATTCTGAAACTGGTTCTCATATTGAATAATCAGAACCAGAAATAAACACCGTTTCTTTTACATCCTGGCAATTTCAAAACGCTTAGCCAAATCTTGTCTACCATATTGACAATATCCTGTTCTTGATAATAACGTGAACAATCGAAAGTATTTGAACAAATGTATGAACTTGGTACAGTTTGGTACACAATGTGCGACGGCTTATTTGGAAATCGGTTGATTTTAATACAACTTGTACAGGTATATCGTATTTCGATTAACGTTATTTCTAGCCGATACACGTAGTTCCGTGGTCCTGGGCATGACTGTAAACAGCATCCCGCAACAAGGCCTCTGATTTAGCGGTCGCGAGGAGGATAGAATCACCTCTTATTGCTGTTCTTCCCAGGTCCATCCTGAAACGGAGTGGTAGTACCTGTCAGGATCACAGCTATGGGCAAATAATTAACCCCGAAACTGGGGTCTAAGCACTATAAAAGTATAAAAATACACTTTTATACAAATATATGCATAAAAATAGACTTTTGCAGAAAAATATTCATTTTTGAGGGAAAAATATTACCAAAAAATACAATTTTGAAGAAAAAATTATTACCATAACAAATTTTTAAAGAAAAAAATTATTCATGGCAAAACATTTTCGTCTAAAAAACTAGAATAGATTTTTAGTTTTCTAAAATAAAAAAAGAATAAAAACAAAACATTTTCATTAAAGTCTGACTAAATCAACCTTCTCAACATAACCGAACATTAAAAAAGAAATATCTTAAAACCCCATTTACATTTTTTACATTAAATAACTCACAGACGTGGTGTTAAGCAAAACTCAAACTCAAACGTGATTACCTAGGCAACTCTATTTAAGAAAAAGTGAAACTAGCACTAACTGACCCTATAAAAAATGTCGCTTTGACAGGAACCGAAACTGCATCCCCTTTATTTATCATCTAAACAAGTTGTGTTGAAATCAATAGGCTAAATCCATAATATATACAATGTGCGTTTTTTAGGCATATCAAGACAAAGTCACACATCTCTCTATCTTAATTTGATTTTGAAAATCATAGAACTGTAAAACCAGCAATGTTATGGAAATAAAAATTCTTGCATTTTCAAATTTTTATTATATTTCTACACGAATGCTATATATATATATATAGTCATCCGCAGACAGATCTGTTTCAATGTATCACAGCTCATGAGTACGGATAGACATCCGATTGCTTTGACCCAGGATTGAAACCTGACCGAACTGGCGTCAGTCGGCGATTCTGCTTAACAGAATCAGTCAGTCAAGTGCTATACGTGATACACGCTTTGGGCGATCATGTCTCGATGTAGTTTACCAATGCTTTTTGCGGTAGACTGGTTGCCAACCAAGGCTATAGAACCCAATCTGTCCTGTTATTTGATTTATACCTGGAGGGGGAAGAGATGTATTATATTATTACGTAGTAATAAGTGGGGGATCAGTTTATTACTTCATAACAATAGAAAACTGATCCCCTATTTTATGGCCAGTAGATGCCTTAATCATGATTCCAACTATTATATTCAGTCAATCAGTTAGGTGCCATACGTGATACACGCTTTGGGCGATTGTTTCGAAAGAGACATGATTGACTGAGCGGAATATTTCTCCGCAGTTGGTTGCCATTAATTTCTGTGATAGACTGGTTGGCAACCAAGGCTATAGAACCCAATCTGTCCTGCTTTTAACCCATAGCTGGAGGAAAGAGACGGATTAATACCTTTCTCATGGGTATTTGCACGTAAGTGAACGCAACGAATTCAACTGGAATTTGAACTCGGATTTCCAATTTTTCGTTCCGAACCGATATACACTGCACTACAACACACACATTACATTACAAACTACATTAGCTAGTGTTTCTTTATTATCAGTGAATGTCCAAGCCTTCTGGGGAACGATGATAGTGTGGATTTCTGCTACTTTCTCTACAGCTTGCAATTCGGCGTCTTTTTTCTTTTTTTTTTTTTTCTATTTGATTACTTGGCACACATAACTGGGGAGATCAGCCTACCTTAGTTGGAGGACTGAGAGAAGTGAAGGACCCATAACATTTTCAAAAAATTTGTGCGAAAATGAATGCATCAGACTGTAAAAACTTATGCAATTGTAGAAACCCCAACCAATGCCCCTTATCTAATAAGTGTTTACCTAAATCCCTTGTCTACATGTGCTCCATCTCATCAGTAGAAAATCCAAGGGTTACCAAAGTTTATACTAGTAATACAATGAACTTTTTTAAAAAAACGTTTTTACAACCATCTCTCATATTTTACTCATAAGGATAAACAAAGTATGACATCACTTTCTAAATACTTTTGGAAATTAAGAAAAGAGAGTAAAACACCTTAAGTTAAATGGAAAATTCTCAAAAATGGTAGATTATCTAAATCGGCTAATGAACCATGTTTCCTTTGTCTGCAAGAAAAAATGTAAATTGTTAAACACATGAAACATGATATATTACTAAATCAAAGGCATGAAACTACAGTAAATTTTAAACATATTAAAGTATTAACCTTACAATTTTGCTACGATAACAAAAACTGAGGTATGAAACTACAGCAATTGTAAACTTTTTACAGTATTAACCTTACTATCTTGATAATTTTCTTCTATTTTTTATGGTATTTTATCTTTATTTTCTATTACAAATTGTGATCTATTTACTGCCTTAAATTTTAATTCCATGTTTTATATAATACTTAATTTTAATTTTTATTCAATTTCTCTTAATTTTTTAATTTTAATTTTAATTTTAAATTGAAATTTTAAATTGAAATTTCGATTTTTAATTTTCAATTTTAATTTTTTTATTTCTCCAATTTATTATATTAACTCAAATGAATTTATATATTCGTGTTATGCTTTTAAATTTTCTCTCGTTTTTATTTTACTAATATTTTCTCTGTTTGTGTATGTGATTTCATCATGTATTTTTTTTAATCCCAAAGGATTTAGATTGAAACAATGTAATCGATGCCTGCATCTGTTTACAATTCACTTCCGACCAAAATTTAAAATTTCCTTTTCTTAGCCGTTTCTATTGTCTCTCCCCTTTCTTCCGTCTTTACATTTCCTCACTTTTCCTCTTCTCTTCGTTTATAGAAGTATAATTTTTTTAATGCTAAAAGATTTGAGACCAGACACCATTTAACCGATATCAATATCTGTTTACAATTCACTTCCTGCCTATATTTAAAATTTCCCACCCGCTCTCTCTCTCTCTCTCAGCCGTTTTCATTGGTTCTTTCCTATCAATACTGTCTCACTTATTTTTTTCTTTACTTTCTATTTTCTCTCTATCTCCGTTTACTCTTTCTTTTCCTTTTCTTGATTTTTCATATTATTTTCTCACCTTTTCTATCTTCTTTCTTCCCCTCTTTTTAAATATTTTTTTTACCTCGCACAAAAAGCTTTCCAAAAATAAATGAAAGTGGTGTTCTATTTTAAATACAACTTTTATTACTAACATTACTAACTACCTGGTGAGACATTGTTTTTTCAACGTCGAAACAAAAAGTACAATTTTGTAGTAGTTGTAGTTTGTACAGGTTTTAAAGTAATAATTAATAATCTGAAAGCAATAAACTATTCCTCCTCGGCCTTACTCTATCGTCCGACCACTCTATCGTCCGACCTCTCTATCGTCCGACCTCTCTATCGTCCGACCTCTCTATCGTCCGACCTCTCTACCGTCCGACCACTCTATCGTCCGACCTCTCTATCGTCCGACCTCTCTACCGTCCGACCTCTCTATCGTCCGACCTCTCTACCGTCCGACCTCTCTACCGTCCGACCACGCTATCGTCCGACCTCTCTACCGTCCGACCTCTCTATCGTCCGACCTCTCTATCGTCCGACCTCTCTACCGTCCGACCTCTCTACCGTCCGACCACTCTATCGTCCGACCTCTCTACCGTCCGACCTCTCTACCGTCCGACCTCTCTATCGTCCGACCTCTCTACCGTCCGACCACTCTATCGTCCGACCTCTCTATCGTCCGACCTCTCTACCGTCCGACCTCTCTACCGTCCGACCACTCTATCGTCCGACCTCTCTATCGTCCGACCACTCTATCGTCCGACCTCTCTATCGTCCGACCTCTCTATCGTCCGACCTCTCTACCGTCCGACCACTCTATCGTCCGACCTCTTTATCGTCCGACCTCTCTACCGTCCGACCTCTCTACCGTCCGACCTCTCTATCGTCCGACCTCTCTATCCGTCCGTCTACCGTCCGACCTCTACCGTCCGACCACTCTATCGTCCGACCTCTCTACCGTCCGACCACTCTATCGTCCGACCTCTCTATCGTCCGACCTCTCTACCGTCCGACCACTCTACCGTCCGACCTCTCTACCGTCCGACCTCTCTATCGTCCGACCACTCTATCGTCCGACCTCTCTATCGTCCGACCTCAAGTGGAATCATTATATTGAGTCAATATCTAAATCCACTGCTAGGAAGTTTGAGTCACTGTGTCGGGCCAGGATGTTATTTTCCGCCTAGATCCATCTTGCGCATATACAAATCAACCATCTATCCGTGCATGGAATACTGCTGTCATATATAGTCAGGCGCCCCTGCTGTTCATCTCAATCTTTACAACAGGCTCCAAAGGAAAATCTGTAATGTGACAGGGGCCAACTTGGCGGCTCGATTCCAGCCACTTTCTCACCGATGGGATGTGGCTTCCCACTGTCCATTCTACAAATATTTCCATGACTTCTGTTCCGACTGTCATATATAGTCAGGTGCCCCTGCTGTTCATCTCAATGTCCTCCAGGAATTTAAATGCAATGTCAATACCCATCTCTTATACGCTCGACTCCAGTTCTTTCTACATCACCCCGTATATCTTGCTCTTTTCCTGTCTCTCTACCTTCGAAACTGTCTTCACACCTGTGTTCACATCCTTCTCTTGCCCTTTCGCTGACACCCCATGTAACTGGTTCGTCTTTCTCTTCACTCTCTTTTTGCCTAAACTTTATCTTATGCATCCCCCTGCGCACCAGTGGCGGTACCGCCTTGCTTGGGGTGAAATGTTTCAAATATATATATATATATATATATATATATATATAATTCCAGGTGAAGAGGACCCTAGGTCTTTTTTTTATTTTGAGTGCTCTGGCATTTATTTTATTATAAACAGTGCTCAATATAATGAGCATTATAGAACTTAATATAATATAATTATATGGTTATATATCAATTTTACATTGCGACATGGAAATTTCTGTTTCGAGATAGGTTCTCATCAGATGATTGTGCAGATGATTTACATTTAAATGTAAATCATCTGCACAACACCAACATTGCCTGATGATCTCGAAACATAGAAATTTCCATGTTGCAATGTAATATAACCATATATATATATATATATATATATATACTATATTATACTATACTATACTCATCCGCAGACATATCTTTTTCGCTGTATTACAGCTCATCAGTACGGCTTAGACTCCGTTCGTTTCCTAACCCAGGATTGAAACCCGACCGAAAGTCTGTAAGTATATATATATATATATAAAAATTAATTCAATGATGTTGAATGGCCATTTCGATATGAAGATCCCCACGGGGGATAACACATCACCTCAGCAACAGAAAAATCCTTTTTTCTATTGATGAGGTGATGTGTTATCCCCCGTGGGGATCTTCATATCGAAATGGCCATTCAACATCATTGAATTAATCCTTTTTCAATTTATATTTGCTCTGTAATATTTTATTACATGGAGCTCTCTTCCTGTATCATTTTTTAATATTAAAATAATTTTTTTAATATTAATTAGGATCGGGTTTTTGGAATTTACCTTCCTGCTTTTTTCCCTTGGATTGAAGTATCTGAATTAAAATATATATATAACTTTCGTTATATCATTCCTGTTTTCTTCACGTCTATGTTGTGTTTTTGAATGTCTGTCGGCTTTTTTATCCACTGCAATTTGCCTACAAAACAATGATTGTGTCTACAAGTCCATCGAATTGTCCTCCTTTGACCTATGAATCGGATCAGTGATTGATTCTAAGCTAATCCCTCTCATCCGATCCTTATTTTGATATCAGAACGTAAATATAAATCGAGGTCATTTTTAGAAAGATGATATTTAACCAGATAAAGAGATACGATATCCGTTATTCTTAAATGCAATGTCTACAGTGACTACAATCTTAACATACACAATTTCTTTATAACACACTCAGCGAACCTCAAGTGGAATGACTACGTCGAATCCATTGCTAAATCCGCTGCTATGAAAGTCGGCTCACTGTGCAGGGCCCGGAAATTCTATCCGCCTGAATCTATCCTGCACTTATATAAATCTACCATCCGACCGTGTATTGAGTACTGCTTCCACATCTGGTCGGGTGCCCCTGCTATTCTCCTCGGGGTTCGAGACAAAATACAGCGAAGAATCTGTAATGTGATTGATACCGACCTGGCAGACCGACTGCAGTCAATCTCACACCGGCGTGACGTGGCTTCCCTGTGCCTATTCTATAAATACTTTCATGGCTTCTGCTCTGAAGAACTTAAATCATTGGTGCCCCCTAGATGTGAATTTGCACGAGATACTAGATTGGCGACTAGATCACACCCTTTTACCGTGAAACCGATGAAATGTAACCGCAATTTCTACTCCAACAGCTTCTTTCCTCGCACTTCCCGCCTGTGGAATTCCCTACCGCATGCTTGCTTCCCCAACGGCTACAACCTCCAGGAGTTTAAATGTAAGGGTCAATAGACACCTCCTAACATACTAACTCACACCCACTCTCTCCAACTCTCTCCCTATGTACATCCTAACTCGTCTATCACCCTCCTTCTAACATTTCCTATACCCAATCGCTCTATGTAACCCCCTGCGCTATAGTGGCAGTGGAATGCCTTGCTTGGGGTGACACGATGAAAAAATAAAAAATAAAAATAAAAATAACACCTAACGTCTTTGGGCTTCATTGCGTGTCTACAATTTTAATTCAATTTCCATCATTCCCAAAACAAGTGGGTTGAGTCAGATGATTAGGTTAACTAACTTATGAAGAAGAAAAGCGACATTTTATTTGCTTTTATTTCTTTTTTGGGTGGGTGGTGGGGGTCAGGGGTACTTTACGAGTACACACGTGTGTGTCAATCTTCGTTGACACATAAGTGTGTGTCCCTCCTCTTTAGCACTAGAAATCCAATGACATTGAGATTATTCTTAATTCGCTCCGTGTATTTTTTAATCTTTAAGCTTTGAATTCACAACTCCTCAGAAGGTCAGTTTTTCTCGGCGTAAAGTAATATTTACCAAATGAGGTTGGCTTAAATTTCAATGAGTTCGGTCCTCATTGGATGCCCTTTATATTTGCAGAGTTGAGCCAAATTAAGTTTAGAAAGTTACTGATTACCTAAATTTCGTTTAAAATGGTCGAAAATTGATAACTGTTGCCAAATTTTGGTCTAAAAATTTACTTTTATGTGACATCTAGCATTTTAGCCCGGTTTCAGTCGGGTAGTTTAAGGAATAACAAGAATAAAAAAAACATATGATGAGTTTACATAGCAAATACTTACACAACGTCCACTCTCGTCACTTTTATAGAGAAAGGTATATAGACTAGCAGTTTAGCCCGGTTTCACACGGGTAGTTTAAGGAATAATAAGAATAAAAAACATATGATGAATTTACATAGCAAATACTTACACAACATCAATACTCATCACTTTTCTAGATATTGATAACAATGTAGAATGTCTTTATTGGATTAGAGTGGGAGGGGGTTGGGCAACATATATAGATGATATAAAGTGGGGTGATCGATTCTATTTTATATCAATACATAAACTGATCCCTGACTTTGTGTGGTGATAATATATATTTTTCTACCCCTAATTTCGAATTTGCGTACGTCAGTGGGTGTACAAGTAGGTGTCTATGTCTGCGTTGGTATGAGAGATGCCACGAAGACAAATTTTTCTCCCAATTTTCGTCCCACCTCCACAAAAATACACCAATATACACAGCCCTACATATATCCAATATTTTAAAAAAAATAATCAGTTTGTCTGACGGTCGCAAAAGCGTGAAACACAGTGTCACAAACTGTGACCCTGTGTTTATTATTTTTGGTAACTATTGTCGTTGCCAAGCGGAGTTTTATGTCAACACAAAATAAAATCGTCGGTGATGGTGGATTTTAGAATATTTCAGTTTAAACAACCTCTCTGAAGATGACTCATGTGAGCCGAAAGCTTAGAAGAAAACCAATAATTATCCAAATGTTGGAGAATTTTTGTCTTTATTTTCAACTGAAATTAAAGCAAAAATACGACGTTTAGAACGGCTCATGATTAAACATAGCAGACATTCATTGTCTCTTATATTTAATAGCATATGTCTAGAAAATTACTTGCTGCCTCGATATACTAAATTTAAGTTACATGATGCCGCAGCATTAAATGATCCCACCGCTAAGAAATTGCAATGGAACCTCATAAAACGTCAAATGCACACAGCCAAACAGGAATTACAAGAAATCAACACTGAAATTGTACATATTAAAGGAATTTTACAGTCTTCTACCACAAGTGAAAAATTCAAGGAAATATTAGATTTATTATACAATACAACACAAAAGGAACATGAATCCCATAAACAAGTCATCCAAAAAAAACTAAACAAATTATATAAAGGAAAAATACTTTTACCAAACATCAATGACAACTTCATTAACCTATCGGATTACCAACTTACTCCAGATGAAATAGAATTCCTTAATCTCGGACCAAATTTTCATGTCGCACAGAAACCTAATTCAATGTTTAAACAAATGGAAATTGAAGCTTTATACCAACAAATACTTCAACTCGAACAGGACAACCATATTACTACACAGGTAGGCTTAAAAGAATTACTCAAAGCTGAATCAATCAAACAGCGTTACCATAAAAATCCTAATGATATTATAAATATGCCTCTCATAAAAGCAGCCACACATCTCAAAAATAACAAAAATATTGTTATCCGACGTGCCGATAAAACCAATACATTTGTTATTTTAAACAGACAGGAATATCACTCCAAATTACAGGCCATTCTCGACGATCACAATAAATTTAAAAAATTAACTAGTAATACCACAACCCAACTTAAAAAACATATTAATAAACTTGTTACTGCAAACAATGCTGAAATAGGATCCTATAAACTTCAAAAGATTATAGGTGATTATCAGCCCGGCTACCTTTATGGAAATGTAAAAATCCATAAAAAAGATCATCCCCTCCGACCTATCATTTCTCAAATACCCACACCAATATATAACCTTTCGAAAACACTTAACAAGCTAATTACTCCCTACCTTCCTAGTAAATGTAGTATTAATTCCACAGATGAATTTTTACAGATTCTCCATTCCGTAAAACCTAAGAATCAAATGATAGCATCTTTGAATGTCCAAAACTTATTCACAAATGTTCCCGTCCAAGAAACAATTGACATCATTATCCGTGATGTATACAACCATGCTACTCTCCCATCAATTAATATTAAACCTACTATATTAAAAAAAACTATTATTAGCATGCACCACACAAGTACCCTTTCACGATCCCTTAGGCAATATTTATACACAAATAGATGGTATTGCGATGGGATCTCCTTTAGGTCCCCTCTTTTCTAATTATTATATGGCAAATCTAGAAAATAAAATAATTAATGACAACAATAAACCCTCTATATATGTAAGATATATAGATGACATCTTTGTTTTAGCTAAGAATATCGATCAAATTAAATATCTTAAAAACAAATTTGAACGTCACTCCGTCCTCAAATTTACATTAGAACTTAATATTAATAACAAACTCATTCCTTGATGTATTCATTGATTCTAGCACACATAAATTTACTACTTCTCTATATAGGAAACCAATTAGCATAAATTTGTGTCTTCTTAATTATAATAGTGAATTCCCCCAACGATATAAGTTAGCTGTTATAAAAACCTTACTTCAACGCACACAAATGATATCTTCTTCCAAATCTATATTTTATAAAGAATTACACAACATTAAGCAAACACTAGTCAATAATGGATTTCCTAACTCCGTTATTGATCAACAAATTAAAATGTATCTCAACAAAATTAACAATAGCTCTAACAATAATGATAATATTAATAATAATGGTTTACATCCAAATAAACATAACACTATTAACTTATACTATTGCAACCAAATACATAATAATTATAAACAAGATGAAAAACTATCAAAAACATAATACGTAGAAATGTTAAACCAGTCGAAAGTAATAATCAAGTTAAACTCATTATATACTATAAAAAGTTTAAAACAATTGACCTCATAGTCTATAATAACCCAACAAGCCCTAAACTAAATTCTTTACAAAAAACCAATGTAGTGTACCAATTTACATGCCCATTCAGAGATTGCATCTCTGATACTAATCAAAAACCTAGTACATATATTGGTTTTTCTACAACCACGCTCTCCCGTAGACTTACATGTCATCTTTCTGATCAGAGTACTATTAAACAACATTTCTCTGAAAAACATAAACATGTAGGTAATATCAGACAGATTTTGGTCAACAATACGGTGATCCTTACTCATACACACAGTAAGAGGAACCTGCAGATATTGGAGGCCATGTACATCAAATCAAAACAACCAACACTCAATAAAATCAACTTTAAAACAGGAAATAACATATTACATTGCATTTGACTACATGGTTTTGTTGTCATTTCGCGCTATCCCGCGGTGTGACGTCATAAAACCCCATCGCAAACTTAAGAACTGCGTTTATTATTTTTGGTAACTATTGCCGTTGCCAAGCGGAGTTTTATTTCAACACAAAATAAAATCGTCGGTGATGATGGATTTTAGAATATTTCAGTTTAAACTACCTCTCTGAAGATGGCTCATGTGAGCCGAAAGCTTAGAAGAAAACCAATAATTATTCAAATTTTGGAGAATTTTTGTCTTTATTTTCAACAGAAATTAAAGCAAAAATACGACGTTTAGAACGGCTCATGATTAAACATAATAGACATTCATTGTCTCTTATATTTAATAGCATATGTCTAGAAAATTACTTGCTGCCTCGATATTCTAAATATATATATATATATATTGTTTTTCGTAGTATACACTCTTCCATCCAGCAATCAGGCACAGACATAAAACGAAATGCCTTCATGATATTTTCCACTGATCACTTTAATGAAAACAGAAACTAAGATCACAAGCATTTTGCATAGATAAACCCTTTTGTAATGTGTGTGCTGTATTTGCGAGTCCAATTCTTTTATTTCTTTAGGATATGGGCTACAAGGAATCCCTTCAATATGTCTCTCAGAAGATTTTCCGATCAATCCGAGGGCTTCAATTACAACTAGAATTATTGATATCCTCCTGTGCTAGCCGTGTGAGGTTCCCACTGCATAATCATTCTATTTTGGTAGTTGTTAGGAAGATCTTCAAATATATATTACAATCTGCGAGGACTTATTAAGAAAGCACATTCTCTTTTCCTGGTCTTTGCTCACGATGTCTGGGCGATTAGTTTTCATTGTTCTGTCTGTGTGTATTGTTTATTATCTAACCTAATCTTATTTATAAATGGAACGTTGTCCGTGTGTGTATGTGTGTGTGTCTGTGTGTGTGTCCGTTACCTATAGACTCCGAAACGGCTGAATCGATTTTCTTGAAAATTTACACAGTTGTACTATAAGCGTATGCGAGTGTTCTTAGCTGGGTTTTGTGTCGAGGTACCCCCGATAAATATCGAAAATCGATAATCGAAAAAGTCGAGTTATAGAAGGAGTGGTCTGGTTTTAATCAAATTTGATACACTCATAGACAAAGACATAAGAAACGATATTCAGAAATTTCAAGGTTGTAGTTCTTACAATAGTGCAGAAAATCGATAACATATATATATATATATATATATATATATATATATATATATATATAAAAGGCAAGATGTTTGTGTGCGTGTCTGTTTATCTGCCTGTATGTCTATATTCTTTTTCAGTCCTTTTATTTTAGTTTTTGCTTTGGGTTTGACTCTAAGTAGGTATAATTGTAGTTCTTAGTCTCAGCCATGATACCATTTACTCAGAGGACTTATTTAGCCTTCAAAATTCAGTTTACGACGAAAAAAACTTATTTGGTATCGATACCAGGAAATCCAAATTTGACTTACATCCATTCATTTTTCTTTCAGTCTACGGTTTCGCTTTAACTGGAAACAACTATTGCTTTTTAATTTTTCGTGCCAACGTCCAAAGAGTCTGAGCTCCAGAACCATGGATTAGTTTTAAAGCTTTCATTACACCCGAGCAACGCCGGGCTATACTGCTAGTTATTATTATTATTATTATTATTATTATTATTATTATTGACTGAAACACGTAAACATATTAAAAATTGTCTCGTGGTGTTGCAAGAAGAAAAGAAATTCCAAAAACAAAAGTGTTCCTAAAAAGAAATGCTAATCACTGATATCGGATAGTGAAACAAGTAATGAAATATCTATCATTGATAGTAAGATGTGGTCAATGAAAAATAATACGAACGACTAATGACCTACAGGTTCCAAGAGACAAAATACGAATCACTGACGTCTCTTCACGATCCAAAATCGAAAGGCGAATCACTGTTGCTTCGCAGTGTTATTAGAAACTAAATACAGATCCCTGATGGCTCGTAAAAATGCCAGTAACGAAAATACGAATTACGGTTGTCTCGTAAGATTCAAAGAAACGCAATGCGAATCAGGGATTCTCGGCTTGAATCAGTGATGGCAAAAGTAGAATTTACAAAAGCGAAACACGAATCACTTATTCTTGTATTGTCCAATGGAACGAAATAAAAATCAGTGATGTCGAGCAGTGATATCACGTAAAGAAACGGAGTACGAATCACTCATCATCATCATCATCATCATCATCATCATCCATTACACCCAATGGTGTTTAGGGCAGCAACAAAGCTTCTCCACTTCTGCCTATCTTGGGCCAGACTAGTCAATGAACCCCAAGAGTACTGCATGGCTTTCATCTCATTCTCAACCGCACTTCTCCATGTAGTTCTTGCTCTTTCTTTTGCCATCTGGGGTCCAGTGCAGTGCATCTGGGGTCCAGTGCAGTGCTGTTCTTGTGATTGACTGTGGATCTTTCTGGAGCACATGCCCAATCCATCTCCACCGCCTTCTTGTAATGATGGTGCCCATGTTCTCTTGCTTGCATCTCTTCAACAGGTCTTCATAGGAGATCTTCTCTGGCCAAAATATTCTCAGTATTCGTCGGAGGCATATGGTGTGAAAGGATCAAAGTTTGGCGAGATCCGCCTTAGTCATTCTCCAGCACTCAGATCCGTAGAGGAGAGTAGATAAAACACAGCTCTGGTATAGCTTGAGCTTGGCGCTGGTGCTGCACTGTGTTGATCTCCATATGTTGTTAATTTCCTTAAACACACACCTGGCCTTGCCCAGTCTGCTTTGAATATCCTCTTTCGTGCCACCCTCGGGTGTGAAGATACTGTCCATGTAAGTGAACTTGTCTGTACGACGTAGACATTCTCCATTCACTTTGACAGGCCTGTTCACGTTCAATGACATCATTTCAGTCTTCTTGGTGCAAATCCGCAACCCTATCTGCTACCCAAAGGTTTTCAGTCTGCTGGTCTGTGTCCTGTACATGTTGGTGAGTATGGGACAGCAGCGCCAGGTCATCGGCAAAATCCAGATCTTCCAAGGTTGAGAACAGTCTCCAGCGGATCCCTCTCGCAAGGTCCACCGTTGTCTTTACTCATGACCCAGTCAATGGCCAAGTTGAAGTGGAATGCTAACATCACGCATACTTGTTTGACTATAGTTTTTACGTCAAAGAGTTATCAGTGATAACACGTAAAGTTCTAAGTCCCGGAATATGAATAACCGGTCCTCGTAATATTCGAAGGAATAATAGGAAGAAAGCATTCCAGAAGCTGAGTAAAGTATTAAGACACAGGAAAATTTCGCTAGAAACAAAGAAGAGACAACTGGATTGCTATGTGGTGTCAGTTCTTCAATATGGCAGTGAATGCTGGACAATATCATCGAAGATGAAGGAAACACTTGAAACAACTGAAATGTGGAGCTACAGAAGCATAATAGATATAAGATGGGGGATCAGTTCCATATTACAATCAATATATAAACTGACCCCTCATTTAGTTGCTAATCTAGTAGCTCGTGTAGATTCATATCAAGGTGGGCACCAGTGATCTAAGTTCATCGGAGCAGAAGCCGTTAAAGTACTTATAGAAGAGGCACAGGGAAGCCACGCCACGCCGGTGAGAGAGTGACTGCATCCGGGCCGCCAAGTCGGTATCGATCACATGACAGATTCTCCGTTGGATTTTGTCAAGAATGCCGAGGAGAATAGCAGGGGAACTCACCGGAATTGGCAGCAGTATTCAATACACGGGTGGATGGTAGATCTATCTATCTATCGATCTATCTATCTATCTATCTATCTATCTATCTATCTATCTATCTATCTATCTCTCTATCTATCTATCTATCTATCTATCTATCCCTATTTCCCAGTCTGTTCTATCTATCTATCTATCTATCTATCTATCTATCTATCTATCTATCTATCTATCTATCCCAGTCTGTTCAGATCTATCTATCTATCTATCCTAGTCTGTTCAGATCTATCTATCTATCCCAGTCTGTTCAGATCTATCTATCTATCTATCTATCTATCTATCTATCTATCTATCTATCTATCTATCCCAGTCTGTTGATACATATCTATCTATCTATCTATCTATCTATCTATCTATCTATCTATCTATCTATCTATCTATCTCAGTCTGTTGATACATATCTATCTATCTATCTATCTATCTATCTATCTATCTATCTATCTATCTACCTATCTATCTCAGTCTATTGATACATATCTATCTATCTATCTATCTATCTATCTATCTATCTATTTCTGTTGTTCTGTATCTATTTCTAAATCCATTATCTACAGCTTTGAATTTAAAATAGTTCTTCTCCTAGCCAGTCTGCCTTTCAAGGCTTATTATTGCAGTTTACCTTTCTATTTAAAACATAACTGGGACAAGTAATAGAAGTAATAGATGCTTACATACACTTACATTTAAATTAAGCATCTATTGCTTTTATTACACGTGAGATACACATATAATATTTTTAAAATAGTAAATCATTTGTCTTAACAAATATCTAAAGTATATTAAAGGGAAACATGTTAGATTAAAGACACTTTTTCTAAATGTTCTTCAAGGGGGTACTTCTTCTATGTGCTTTGTCCTTTTAGTATGTAGTCGATCATAGCTTTGCAATTTTACGTTTCTTTATCCCTGATGGCTCTGTTACACCACGCAACCCCACTTCGGTCATACACCTCATCAGGTCCTTCAAATATCTTATCCGCTGCTTTCTCCTGTCTATTTTCCCCTCTGTCTGGCCTATTAGTATCAGATTCTCCAAGCCCAAAATACGACGTTTAGAACGGCTCATGATTAAACATAATAGACATTCATTGTCTCTTATATTTAATAGCATATGTCTGGAAAATTACTTGCTGCCTCGATATACTAAATTTAAGTTACATGATGCCGCAGCATTAAATGATCCCACCGCTAAGAAATTGCAATGGAACCTCATAAAACGTCAAATGCACACAGCCAAACAGGAATTACAAGAAATCAACACTGAAATTGTACACTTCAAAGAAATTTTACAGTCTTCTACCACAAGTGAAAAATTCAAGGAAATATTAGATTTATTATACAATACAACACAAAAGGAACATGAATCCCATAAACAAGTCATCCAAAAAAAGCTAAACAAATTATATAAAGGAAAAATAACTTTAACTGTCTCTTCCTGATGCTCGGTATTAATTTCCTTTTCGTTTCCATCCTTTCCAAAACCTCATCATTGCTAACATGCTCGGTCCATGATATCCGTATCATCCTTCTGTAGAACCACATTTCAGTTCCTTCTTCATTTTTGATGATATTGACCAACATTCACTGCCATATTGAAGAACTGACATCACATAGCAATTCAGTACTCTTTTCTTTGTTTCTAGCGAAATTTTCCTGTGTCTTAATAATTTACTCAGTTTCTGGAACGCGTCCTTCAGTCAGTCAGTTAAGTGCCATACGTGATACACGCTTGGGCGATCATGTCTCGAAAGAGACATGACTGACTGGGCAGAAGATTATCCCGCAGTAGGTTGCCATTGCTTTCTGTGGTAGACTGGTTGCCGACCAAGGCCCTAGAACCCAATCTGTCCTGTTATTTAACCCATAACTGGAAGGAAGACACGAATTAATACCTTTCCCAAGGGTATTTGCGCGTAAGTGAATACAATGGATTCAGCTGGAATTCGAACTCGGCTCCCCGGTTTCTCGTTCCGAGCCGATATCCACTGTACCACAACCCTAATCCTAACCCTAACCCTGCCGAGAACGCGTCTTTCGCCATGCCAATTCGCCTTCAGATCTCTGTGTCGCACTTTCCTTCTTCTGTTAGAACACTTCCCAAGTATTTAAACGTCTGTACCTGCTTGATTTTTATATTCCTTGCTTGAATTTTGCATTCTGGGCTGCTGTTTTTGCTGATGACGATGTATTCAGTTTTTTTGCAGTTTATTTGTAGTCCTTTTTTTTTGTCACTCTCTTCAGCTACCTTCTGTAGGAGGTCTTGTAGTTTCCTTTCCGTTTCTGCTATCAGCACTGTATCATCTGCGTACATTATGCTGTTCTAATTGTGGCCTCCGATGACCAATCCTGGCATAACATCTAGGGTTCTCAGAATAATCTCGCTGTACAAGTTGAATAGATCCGGCGAGAAAACACATCCTTGTCTTACGCTCTTTTCTATCTTTGTATATCTGCTGAATTCGTTACCTGTCCGTATGCAGACGGTTTGCTGCCAGTAGAGATTCTTGATTACTCTTGTGTGTTTCCCCAATATGTCGAGGCTGCTGAGCATCTCCATCAATTGCTTGTGGCGTATTTTGTCGAACATCTTTGCGTAATCAAGAAAACATAACTCCATTTTCATTTGTATTGCTCTCTCGGACAGCATCCTAATCTTGAATATAGCGTTCCTTGTTCCAGTGTCTTTGACGAAGCCGCACTGTTCTTATCCTATCTCTGGTCTTATTCTGCTTCTTGCTCTATTCATCAGGATTCGGATGATAAGTTTAGTAATGTCGCTTATTAAACTGATTGTTCGGTGGAGTTCGCTTTCGTTTGCATCTGGCTTCTTAGGCAGTGCAATGAAAATCGACTTGCTTCGTTCTTCTGGTATTTCAACACTATTATCCATTTCATTTATTATTTTCGTAGCACTTTATACCGAATTCTTCCCGGGCTATCAGAAGCTCTATTACAATGCCGTCTGGTCCCGCTGCTTTGTTTCTATTCAGTTTGGCCATTGCAGCTTCCACTTCGGACTAATATTTCCGGTCCGTCCTCATCTTTGGGTATTATCGGTTGCTCTCTCTTGTCGTGGAAAAGATTTTTTTTTATATATTCTTCCCATCGTTAGATTATTTTCTCTTTCTCCAATATGATTGTTCCATCCTTGAATTTTATGCATCCTGTTAAGGGGCAGGTTTCTGTCCTGTCAATTCTCTTATTTCTTTATGCATGTCTGCTTTATTAGTCCTGCTCGATCTCTCTACTTCTAAACATTTGTTTAGGGTACACAAGTGTGAATAGCTACCCCAATTTTTGTTGTAGTTTTTTTTTTTTATAAGCGTTTCACCCCGAGCAAGGCATGTCACTGCCACTACTGCGCAGGGGGCTACATAGAGTGGAGAAAGGATGATTAAATATAGGAAATGTCAGAGGGTGGGTGATAGGCGGGTAGGGATACCGAGAATGAGGGTTGGGTAGATGAGAGTGTTCTGAGAATAATTGAGAATTAGTGTGATAGGAGGTGTCTTTTGACCCTACATTTAAACACCTGGAGATTGTAGCTGTCGGGAAAGCAGACTTGTGGAAGGGAGTTCCACAGGCGGGAAGCACGAGTTGTTTTTGTTTTTGTTTTCCGTCTTTAAATACTTAAATTAATAACATCTTAATTTTGCTTCCAGAACCTGTATCGATTTATATTCATCAGGGAAAATTATCGCTACTAATTCGATCTTCCATTGTCCAAAAATTATGTCGTAAGAAATAATGACTGATTTAAAAATTACATTTCAAATTGTTGCGGAATATTTTTTGCATTGAAGGTTATAATCAGGCTATGTCGGTTGCTAATCGACTTAACGTACCCAAAATGTTAGGAACTTGGTAATCTTCCACTGAAAACTGACTCCTTAGTAATCAGCTAACTGCCGACTAATATCAACTGCCTAGTAGTTCTACTGAACTCCAATGGAACTCTAAAGAACTCCCATGAACTTCTCGTTAACTCTTATTGATAGAGGAGGGAGAGTTCATTATCTGAGGAATAGGGGTGTGTTTCCCCATCACACACATACATACATGTAATATGAACCTTGTCAGACAACAATAGACTTATTATTAATTTCGAATAGTATGTGGGTGGTGCAGTGGATATCGGCTCGGATAGAGAAATCGAAGAGCCGAGTTCGAATTCCAGTTGAAATTGTTGCGTTCACTTTCGCGCAAATATCCTTGATGAAAATTATTAATCCGTCTTTTCTCCTTCCAGCTACGGGTTAAATAGCGGTACAGATTGGGTTCTGTAGCCTCGGCTGGCAACCTGTCTACTTCAGAAACAAATAGCAACACTCTGCCCAGTCAGTCATGTGTCTTTCGAGACATGATCGCCTAAGCGGGTATCACGTATCGTACGTAACTGACTGTTTGAATATTATAAAAGGAATGATTATTAAGGCTTCTACTAGTCATAAAGTGGGTGGTTGGTTTTCTATGGTAATGAAGTAATAAAGTGATCCCCCAAAAGTTACTAGGCAATAATATAATAAATCTCTTCTCCCCCTAGGGATGAGTCAAATAACAGGCCATATTGGGTTTTATAGCCAAATAAATAATACAAAAGGAGTCAAACGTAAATACGCGATCATATATATATATATGTATATACATATGTATGTATATATATATGTATATATATATGGAAGTATATATACATATACACATGTATATGTATATACATATGTATATATATATACATATATATGTATATATACTTCCATATATATACATACATATATATATACATATATATATAGGTATATACATGTATGAATATGTATATATGTATATATATACACACATACATAATGTATATATATACACATATATATACATATATACACATATATATTTATATACATATATATATGTATATATATATATGCATATATATATGTATATATGTATGTATATATATTATATACATGTATATATACATACATATTTTCTAAATATATAAATATATACTGTTAAATATAAGAGACTATGAATGTCTATTATGATTAATCATGAACCGCTCTAAACATCGTATTTTGGCTTTTTTTTTCACCTGAAAATAAAGCCAAAATACGATGTTTAGAACGGCTCATGATTAATAGACGTTCAATAGACGTGGGTGGAGTGTGAACCGGGCGATGTATATATATATATATATATATATATGTGTGTGTGTGTGTGTGTGTCCTAATTCTTTCTCTTCTTTACACTCAAGTGTTTTTTTCCTCATTAATTGCAGTTTGTTATTGAAGTTTCACACACGCAAGTGTGTAGGATTTAATTTTTTTTCTTAATTCGTCTACTTTTGTGGCTATCGATTTATAACGTAATTCATAAAATTGTACACCGAGAAATCTAAACTCTCTCTCTCTCTCTCTCTCTCTCTCTCTCTCTCTCTCTCTTTAATCTGTTTGCTCATTTTTGTCTTCTCATTTGTTCCTCATCTCCTATTTCTTTATATACCCTGGTATTGGGGGTACCCATTGAATTGGACAGAACGCTCAAATACTTATATGATGACAACCCATCGTTGATGCAATCCGGCTTTGTCTCTTTTATTACTTTACAAAATTTTACAAGGCAAGGAAGCAAAGATGAACTCTTCCGAATCACTCTGAATTTTCTTCATTCTTTC